>JASDQU010104916.1:24512-35072 GCA_032191745.1 Picea mariana
TATTCGTATGAAATAATTGAATCCAAATTGAATATAACTTGGTGAATGTGTTGTTAGTCTCATAATCCATTATTTAATGCACTTAACAATCATAATTGCATAAATAAAAACATGCATAAGAAAACATGAGACAAGATCAACACATAAAGCAAGAGATCACCAAATTGTTAACAGAGTTCACTAGTATGGCTACATCTCCGAGTCCAAAAAATCCATGAACTGCTTCATTCTCTTCTTCAAATATACTCTCCTTTACAATGCAAAGGGATGAATTCCTAGATCAACAAGTGGCAACAAAATTCCCACAAAAGGTGGCAATATTGAATATATGCTCTTATGCACAATGTAAAGAGTTAGATTCTCACAAGCATCTGTCCATGTATATCCTACAAATATATGATCTCCTATGAAAGTACAAGGATAGATCTGTCACAATCATGTGGCATAGAATGGACTCTCTCATCAACTCCATAAAGGGACCCATAAAGGGTGATCCCCAAAGGGGATTCCTCCCTCCAAAATGCCTTCAAAATATCCTTCTCCCAAAGAGTCTCCAAAGTGCCTCCAAAATCATCCCAATCTCTCCCCATAAATGGGTTTAAATAATTTTTCCTATCTCCCTAATACAAAAAGACAAGATCCATGAATTTAGGATCTAGTACCTACCCAAGGAAAAAAATAAGAAAGACCCGTAACTTCCTCCTTGAGACTAGGAATCCACTTGTAATAAAGTGAGGAAGAGTCCAAATCAATTCATGAGACCCTCCTCCTTAAGACTAGGACACTAATTCCCTCTTAAAATTAGGAAACTAATTTGTGAGTTGGATTCTCACAACTAATTTCCCGTTTTTACAATTAAATGAATAAAATGCGAGATTTTCCAACTCACTTCCAGTATTAATCATTTGTCTCATATGAATGAATAATACATGAGTTTCTCATACTCATTAAATTATTAATCATTTATTACAATTTAATTAAATCATTCGTGATTAATTAATTATTCTTGGCCAGTTATCATTAATTAACATTTTAATGAATTTTTCTCCATGATGTGAAAATTTAATGATTTTTCTCCATGGTGTGAAAAGTTTAATGATTTTCTCCATGAAGTTAATTCTTTATGTGGAGATCCTCCTAGATCAAGAAGGATTTCAAGTTTCAATGGTACAAGGGATTTCAACTAAGTTTGGATACCTTGAAACAAGAACTGGTTACTATGCCAATTCTAGTATTTTCATATTGGAAGAAGGAATTCCATGTCCACATAGATGCATCATCTATAGTGTTAGGCACAGTTCTAGCTCAGCCAGGGGAAGGATATTTGGATCATCCCATTGCATCTGTCAGCATAGAGTTGTCTACTATTGAACAAAATTACACTACTACATAGCGTGAAGGAATAGAAATGGTGTATGCACTACAAAAGTTTAGGCATTATCTGTTTGGATAAAATTTTAATATGTAAATGTATCATTTTGCATTGAGATACTTAGTCAATAATCCAGTGTTGGGGGGGAATATATGAAGATGGTTGTTATTATTTCAGGACTATGATTTTGAAGTGTTTGTGAAACCAGGAAAATTAAATATAGGACCTTACCATTTGTCACACGGAAAATTAAATACAGGACCTTACTAAGAAAATTAAATACAGGAAGATCTAGGAAATATGAATGACATTCTACCAGATGCACACTTTTTTTCATTACAGATGGTTGATGATTAATTTGCAGATATTTTACAATTCTTGAGCACAAGAGTAGCCCCAATTGAAAAAAATAAATAGTTAGTAGTAAAGGTAGCATATTATCAACTTATAACGGGAAATTTGTATAAGTTAGGTGCAGATGGTATTCTTTGACGATGTGTATTAGAGCACGAGAGGCCTATGATATTGTTGGAGGCACATGCAGGAATTGCAGGAGGAAACTGTGCAAGGAAAGCGACTGCTCAAATTTTTTTACACACAATACTTTGGTGGCCCACCCTTCTTAAGGATGCTAAGGAGTTATGTCAGACTTGTGATGTCTGACAATGAGTTTTGAAGCCATATAGAAGAGACGACATTCCTTTAATACTAGAAGTTACGTTACAATATTTTGATAAATGGGTAGTTTATTTCATTGGACCGATCAACCCACCAGAAAAAGGTTAGGAGTAAGATATATAATCAATGTGACAGATTACTTGACCCAATGGGATGAAACAAATCCTGTAAGAGATTGGAGCTCAGAGACTATTGCATAGTTTTTATTTGAGAATATTGTTATGAGGTTTGGATGTATAATAATCCTTATGAGTTATCAGGGGACCCATTTTTTGAATAAAAAGTTTTCTTCTTTGACAAAAGAATTTCATATTTATCACCAAAGGATCACAACTTATCATCCTCAGGCGAATGAAACATTGGAAGCATTTAACAAGATCCTAGAGCATGCATTGACGAAGATATGCAATGTAAATTGAGATGACTGGGACCTGAGGATTCCTACAGTACTATGGGCATATCATACCACATACAATAAGTTGACAAGACATACACCATTTCGATTAGCATGTGACCATGAAGTAGTTATGCCCATGGAGTTAGAGCTCACATATTTTGGCGCAATAGAGAAAATATTGTCAGGGCTAGTGGAACTGGAGGATAACCACTTCATCATAGGATTTCATCAATAGGTTCATAAAGCATGTGAAAAGGCATGGCATGAAAGACACATTAAATAGAATAAGTTCCATATTGGAGACCTATTTCTTCTCTGTGACAAGAAATTTTTGCAGCACCCTGGAAAGTTCCAAATGTACTAGTTGGGTTTGTATGTGATAATATTTGTGACAAATTCAGATGTCATTTAGTTGGAGAAATTGAATGGGGAAATCATGGAAGGAATGATCAATGGAATTCAAATGGAAATGTATAGGGAAATTCATCCTTCCGTGCACTATTATAAGTGTGCAGTACATGTACTATAATATCTATATTATACCTAAAAAAAATATTTTTCTCAAAAGAAATGAAAGAGCTTGAGGAAAGCCACAATAAACATTTGAAGAGGTAGGAGGCTTAAATTTATGAATTGGGAATTATTCAAAGATTCAAATTAGCAGAAAAAGAGATGAACAAGAAAATCTTGTGGAAATGAAGAAAGAAAGGGGAAGGATTGCAAGAAGGAGAATTGAATTACGTGCAGATATGAAAATTGAATTGCATGCAAAAAATAGTTAGGATAAATACCTGCACATATAACGAGAAAATAATTAAAGAAAAAGGATGATGGAGAGACAACAGAAACACGTCATCATAAATGAAAAGAAGCGATGAGATTTTGACAGGGTGGCAAATCTAGACCAAGATATGTCGGAAAATATGAAATTAATGCAAAATCCATTGAATTGAATGGATTGGACTGTGAATTTTGGTGTGAAAAGGAATGAAACATATGACAACAACCTATAAAGAATATGAGGGGTGGAGATAAAGGGTCATAGTTGTTTGGACATTCAAAGAGAATAGAGAGCCGAGTGAGTTGCATACACAGTTGAATTACAGAAATCCATGGTGCCACCAAAGGTAGGAGCATCCACATCAAAAAAGAAAAAAATTTGCACTAAGCAAACATTAATACATGTACAGGAAGAAACCCTGAGACCATAAGCATTAGATAAAAGACTGGGAAACTTTCCAAGGGAATATGTGTCACCCATGAAGGAAACAACAAAGATAGTTAGACTGCCCAAGGAGTTGAAGTATGACCTTGTCAAAAATATGATTCCACCTAGGGTCAGTATTTAGGGAGACATGTTCGACACAATAGTAAGTATGAGGTTTTCAGACCATGATCTTGCAAATTTGAAAAAAATTATGGAGTTAGCACCACAAAATTATATGTGCACAAGACTTATCATAGACTCACTTGTTCTCATAGTCGAGCTATAGGAATGGGCAACATGACTGCAATGAACAAGCATATTGAACCTGTTGGAGATCCCACATTTTGGAAGAAGCATATAAATTAACATCTGGGTCAAGTTACTATTGAGTTGCATCCATGGAAGTTTCCTTTGATTGGACAGGCTAGTGGCAATCAACACCTATCTTATCACATAAATTATAGGATTGTTGTCTAGAGGGGAAGACCCACTACCTTTGTTCACAAATAAGACTCAAGAGAAAGCATTAGCAAAAAATATGAAGGAAAAATACAACACATACAGAGAAACCTGTAGATTGGACGTCACGAAACATTAATTATGATCCTGTCATATTTGTGATGCAGGTGATGGATTTCAAGTTACTCAGGAAATGTTGCATAGACTAGGTGCCAAAAATAGTAATAGTAGCAGCAGAAAAGTGTGTAGCAGGAGTACAGATGAACTGGGTGACATTTTTGGTGAACCAATTTTTAACTAACTGTAGGGAAGCGCAGGATAAAGGTACAAAGTTTCACTTGCATGATTACTGATTTTGATTGCATTGGTTGCTTGGAGGGAGATGAAAGAAACTTATTTCCGGAAGATATGCAAGAACCATGCCTGGTAGCGAGGTATGTTTCTTTATGGCATATCGTGTATACAAGAATAGATAAATGGAAAAAAATGTAATTTTCTACATTTATAAGGAGATAATCTAGTAGTGTATTGAGGACACACTACACATACTCCCTCAGAAAATTTAAGCATATAAATAAATTGCGTGATTCAAAGAAGGTCCACAACACATGTACATGCAAGCAAAGAGGGATCTAGATAAACAATGGTTTTCGACCAGCTACAAACTAAGAGAACATGATGTTAGTCTAATTGTAAACAACTGGGAAGCAGAGTAGAGAACCTCAGTTCTAGAAACAACGTAGAAGGAGACGAAACACCAAGAGATAGATCAAGAATAAGAATAGGAACATGGATAACAAGGGAATGGTGTATATGACACTTGGAAAACAACACCACACACTGGAGAGAAGAGAAAAGATCATCCTAAGGAGTGATCAACGTATAAACACAAGAAGAGGAAATCCTTGAAGCAAGTAGCTATGCAATCCTTAAATAAATATGACTTGGATAATATTGGAGATCAGGTGAAATAAGTTATAGAATAATCATTTCAACAAACTGCAAAGAAACATGAGGAAATTCACACAAATGTGTAGGCTCAATAGCTACACTAAACCAGATTTTGGAATCGACCAGGATAGTTCTAGTATGACTAACAGAAGAAGAACAAAAAAAGAGCACAAAAAATACAACAGAGTCATGACCAATGACATCTAAACCATCATCAGGATTAGTAGAGCAACAGATAATGAAGATATCAATAGGGACCACAGAGTTCCCCATGAAAGAAATACAGGAGCACGCGCAAGCATTAAGTCATATTGACTTAGTATTATCATATTTATTGTTGCCATGATACATATCTTGTAGGAAAGTGTCATACACAATCGACTTCTATAGAGTTCTTCAAAGTGACTACAGACAATGTAGCACTACATGCATAGTATAGGAAAATCATGCTAGAATAGGACAATGTTTGACAGAGAACATCAAGGTTGCAAAAAGAAGTGTAGGAGGTATACAAAAACATCCTAGAGGTATAAATAGAAGCAGGTACTCCTTTGGAAGATCAAGTGACAAAGATAAGAAAATCCATTCAGGGATTCCACACAAAGATATCCTATTTGAAAGATTTCACAACGCTGAGTACCCCACTGGAAGAAAGGGAGAAACGGGAGAAGACAACCATGAAAACCATTGAAAGTATGAAGAGTTTTGATGAGGAATGCGCAAAGTTATATGAAGATAGTACACAAGTGTGGACTGAGTTGATGGTGGATGCAGAGTAATAAGAAACAAAACATAGGTTATAGACTGTGTAAGAGAAGGCACATAAGTTCAAAGAGAACATGAGCACTCTACCAACAACAGAATGAATGGTTGCAATAGTTGAGAATAGGTAGTTTCACCATGAGAAAAACAAGATAAGAGTTGAAAAAAAGACTCTTGTGCACTAGCTTGAGCTGCTTTATGAGGAATCATTTTGGGTGATAGACTAACTTGTGATTGCATAAGGCATGGTAAAGAAAGAAGTGCAAGAAAATGAAGAGAAACTGAAGACCCCCATTACTGCATAGAAAATAAATGGGATTTTGGCACAAGAAGCATATGCAAAGGAGAAGGTCGCAACCATGAAGGAAAATTTTTAGGATTTCATTGTGATGTGTGAGGAAGGACTGAGAGGCTCGGGACAAGCCACAGGTGAGTGTTAGGGGCCTGTTGGGACAAGATTTTGGGGACCATTCTTGGGAACTATGCAGGATGAAAATGAGAGAACAAGAGTGACAGGTTGGATAGGGATCAACATGAGCAAAATAAGGAAAACAAATTGGTGCACTTTTTCATGTAGGATTCAATGCACACAAAAAAAGGAAGACTGTTGGAAGTCGTTAAGCATTTTGGGTCCATCAATATGGTCTAAGCCCCATTGTAATTTTATAAATATGTAAGGTTTTTGGGATATATAGAGGGTGACTAATAGATAGAGGGATATGGAGATAGATAGGGAGTATCTGAATAGGAGAACAATAAGGGAATTCTGTATGGTATGTCTGAGACATAATGTATGAGCGCAATGCACATATTTTGTAATGGATGTTATGAATAATATAATAAGAAGCTGACCATTGTGGACATATACCATCTTGGGTGAACCATGCTAATCATTGTGTCTATGTGTTATAATGTGGTTGATGTTCTGTTTATTGTGCTCATATGATATATCTTTTGTTACTATGAATATGCTAGATGTTACTATGTTTTTGTGCACATCATATAAGGAATCATGAACAAATGCTAAGTAGAATGGTTTTAAGGACTGCCTCCCATCCCTTCATCATTTTTGGCACAGGGGCACACCTAGAGTTCAACTCTAACAACGCACCAACAAACCCTAACTATTGGCCCTTACCGAAACACTTGTGAAGAAGATGAAGTCTCACCCGAAGTAGTAATAGGGGGGTTGCAGGACATAGGTGTCTACAACCAGAGGACGTGCAAGATGATTCCAAAACAACGCAAAATATCCAAGAGATTCTTAACAATATTATGCTTAACTTCGCGAAGTAAGTTATATCCTCTTATATTTGATAGGAAAAATAATAGTGCAATAATAGTGTAAAACATAGTAAATAACAAATCATCAACCACATGGAACAACAATATTTTACATGGTTCACCCTCTCCCTAGGGATACATCCATAGAACTATGATTATTGATAGAATAGATGAAAATATACAGTTCTATCTACACACTCAGCTGCAGATCCTTCTTTCTCTTCCTCTTTATTTTCTATCCCTATGCATCAAACTGTAGAGTCGATATTCACACCCATATGAAGACACTAAAATACAAGAGTTCCTTAAATCATAACACTTCTACATCTCAACACTACTCTCGCCTCCCATATCAACTCTTATAGACCTCTATTTATACATTCCATGACTCTTAGAAAACCTTGGACTGAAGATCAGGTGCCAAAAAACCTAGGTCCACATAACCCTCATTTTAAAGACTTCGCTAATCTGTTCTTCCTTATTCTCCACGAGGTGCTCCAAAGCACCCATTAGTGTCTTCTTCCTCTTACCAAATTTTCCATGATATATCTTCTTTGTTTATTTGTCTTCCTTGATATTTTCTTTCAACAACTTGCTTGCCTTTACTTCGTTCCTTCTTTTATGCTTCTTTAACCACTTCGACCCTTCCTCGGTTTGTGTGCCTTCCGTGCAATTCATACTTTGTATTTCTTCTTCCTTAATCTTAGATTTCTTCCTTAATATATTACCAAGGGCCAACAGGCCCCCAACACTCACATGTGACTCATCCTGAGTCACTGCAGGGTTGAGCCTTCTGTTTTACTTTGACTATAGACTACACGGAGCATCCTGTACTTTCTTCTCTGTCCCTCCCTATCATGTGTAGGTTGTATTTTCTGTGTCTGATACCCAATTTAAACTGTACCTGGTACCTAGACCCTTCTTCCTTTTCTTTTAATCAGAGCTGCGAGGTAGCTAGCTGTCACAATACAACTTCGACCGACTCCCATTTACTAAACAATCCTTCCATTCTCCATTAAGAGTCTTCAACTGCGCAACTCAACCTTCTGTAACATAGACAACCTCGAATGGCCCAAGCCAATGTGTCCTAAATTTTCCTGGATGATTCATGAACTTGTTGTCATATAAAAGTACCAAATCTCCTTGTTTAAATCCTTTCTTCTTGATATGTCTATCATGGTAAGCCTTTTCTCATTCTTTTTGTACCTTCTGATGAAATCCTGCAATGAACCTGTCTTCCTCTAGTTCCATCAACTGCGCGAGCCTGTCTTGAACAACGTCGGTGTCATCCATACCTATAAATGTTTCAATTATTAAACTAGGAACCAAATATTCCATAGGTACCATTGCTTCCTGGCCATAAACTAACTTCAAGGGAGTCTGTGTTGTTAACTTTTTGCAAGTAGTTTGATAAGCCCATAACACTGCTTAAATAGGTTCACAAGAGGAATCTTTCTGAATAATCTCCCACTATGCATGTGTCTAGCCTCTATGTCACTATCCTTGTCTGAATTATTGAACATTAGCTTTAAAATCCAATTGATTACTGTATCTTTAAGATATTATTCTCATGCAATAGCATCTTAATATTCAACTTCAAAAAGTGTAGAAAATTTCCTCTAGGTCCCTTGAAGAAATACCCCTCTGCTTGACTATATGATTCCACTCTATCAACAAAAAACTCAGTAATGTACCCTCCAATAGTGTTTTCAAACTAGAGATCCACTTCCCTTGACACAACATTATCAACTTTCTTGTCTTTCTTAATCAACGTCGATGTCCAAAACACAGGTAGTCTAGATCTGATTTCAAACTGAGTGTCTACTAGTTTGGCTAACTACTCGTACAACTCCTGATCAACTCCTGCAAATAAAATCTCATGCACATTTGTAAAGATGTACCTTTCCAACCAGTATTCTGTACTAATTCTAGGGTTCTTGTTCTGAGCTTCGGTGAAGTCCCTTTCTTGTTATTCTATCCAATTTTGAATTTTTGTCTTCGATGGAAACCAACTTGACATTCCCTCAAGAATATCCTGGTCCCAACAATGGAACTGTTTGTTGCAGAGGGGCAGACCTAGGGTTCCACTCTAACAACTCACTGACAAACCCTAACTACTGGCCCTTATGGAAACACCTGCGAAGAAGGTGAAGTCTCACCCGAAGTAGCAATAGGGGGGTTGCAGGACACAGGTGTCTATAACCAGAGGAAATGCAAGATGATTCCAAAACAACAATGCAAAATAGACCAGAGATTCTTAACATTATTATTCTTAACTTCACGAAGTAAGTTATATCCTCTTATCTTTGATAGGAAAAATAATAGTGCAATAACAGTGTAAAAGATAGTAAATAATGAAGCATCAACCACATGGAACAACAAGATTTTACGTGGTTCACCCTCTCCCTAGGGCTACGTCCACAAAACTGTGTTTATTGATAGAAAAAATGAAAATATACAATTCTATCTGCGCACTCAGCTACAAATCCTTATCTCTCTTCCTCTTTATTTGTTATCCTTGCACACCTAGCTACAGAGTCGATCTTTGCACCCAGCTGAAGACCCTAAAATACAAGAATTCCCTAAAGAATAATACTTCTACATCTCAACACTATTCTCACCTCCCATATCAACTCTTCTAGGACCTCTATTTATACATTTCATGACTCTTAGAAAACCCCAAACTGAATCCCAAGTGACAAAAACCCTGGGTCCACATAACCCTCATTAAGGAATTCACTAACCTATTCTTCCTTCTTCTCTCGGAGGTGCTCCAAAGAACCCATTAGTGTCTTATTCTGCTTGCTGACTTGTCCACGATCTATCTTCTTTGCTTGTTTTTCTTCCTTGATCTTATATTTCAATGACTTGCTTTCCTTTACTTTGTTCCTTATTTTATGCTTCTTTAACCACTTCGACCCTTCCTCAGTTTGTGTTCCTTCCATGCACTTCATACTTTGTATTTCTTCTTCCTTAATCTTCACTTTCTTCCTTAATACATGACCAAGGGCCAACAATCACTGCGGAAATATGGTTCCTACAGTTCCCATAGATACATTAGGCAAGACTTCACCTTCTTACAGGTGATGCCAAAAGGAATGATATCTAAGGGTTTTGTTGGAAAATTCATATTGAACCCCGGGTCTTCCCACTGCACACCAACAATGAGTTGGTTAAATATTGTCTAATAGAAATGAATGGACTCAACACAAATATAGATGTAAACATAATACCATTGGGTTCCTATGACTATATAATTGGCATGGATTTGTTGCAAAAACACCATGATGTACTAGACTATTACAATAAGACAATCACATGTCGTAATGAGGATGGGAAGCAAGGAAAGATTCAAGGCATTCCAAGATTTGTAGTAGTTAGAGAGATTTCAACTATGTAGTTGAAAAAGAGTTTCAGGAAGGGATGCTATATTTTTGTAGCCCATTTGGA
>JASDQU010104916.1:39342-58198 GCA_032191745.1 Picea mariana
TCATTCTTCCATATTGAATCTCTCTTCCTTTTCTTGAGAAGCTTTGTTTGTATTTTCTTTAGCTAGGTCTCCTATGCATGTTTCTATGAAACATTGACAGAAGTGGAAAACATTAAAGACCATCCGGTCTTAAGGGATTTTGAAGATGTTTTTAGAGAAATCTCAGGTTTTTCACCAAAGAGAGAAATTGATTTCGCTATTGATTTAGTGTTAAGAGATGCCCCAGTTTCCAAGACACCTTACAAAATGGGAACACCAAAATTGAAAGAGTTGCAGATGCAACTTGAAGAATTTTTAAAGAAGGGGTATATACACCTGAGTGCGTCGCCTTGGGGAGCCTCAATTATTTTTGTAAAGAATAAAGATGGAACCTTAAGGATGTGTATTTATTTCAGACAACTTAATAATGTCACCATAAAAAAAATATCCTTTTCCAATAATTGATTACTTATTTGATCAATTGAAAGGTGCACGAATATTTTCAAAGATTCACTTGAGATAAGGATATCATCAAGTAAGGATAAAATAAGAATTCACCATGATGATGACATTTAGAAAAACATATGGACATTATGGACATTGTGAAAAACACAAACCATTCAAATACATTGCAACACAGATGTTTTATTGTGGTTCCCCCCCTTTGTCAGTGTTTCATGGAAACCTGCACAAGGGATCTAGCTAAAGCAAGTACAAATAAATCTTATCAAGAAAGTTAGAGAGATTCAATATGGAAGAATGAGAAAATATATTCACACTACTCCAATGAGCTGATGATTGATACATAGATCATGATCAATATGATACAATGAATGAGTGGAATACACTCATATATAGGGCAAAGCATTCCATAATTAAGAAAAGCAATCAAGTAGTTAGCTTTCTTTAGGAATGCATGCATGCATAATAGTGATGGTAAAAATAGAAAGTCTAAATAGAACTAGTCAGTTAACTCCCACTGAACTAGTGTGTCGAAAATATAAATTTCTCCAACACCCCCCCTGAACATCACTATGGAGTAAAAAATGAGTCCTGACTACTAGGCCATTTTAGGTACTCATGTACAATGCAACTAATGAACACTGAATACAAGTGAGGAAATAGGGAAAACCACGTGGGAACAAAACCCCCTCAAAAGATAATGTATCAAAAGAAGAAAATGACAACTGCTAGGCAACTGTGTTCTTCACTGCAAGACGATCCGGCAAAGTCTGAAAATTCTGCTCATTGAAAGTCTTCATGAAGATGTAGAAATATTTATGGATCTGATGAACTCCTTTGGCAACTTGTTGGGCCTTGTACTTCTTGATCCTGTGGACCCATCTACACCTGAAAATATTCCTTTTTGGTGGATGTGGAACCAGATTCCAAGTCTAGTTCTGTAGGAGTGATTCATACTCCTTCTGCATGGTTGCTTACCCTAATGGATTTCCCACAACCCTATTTTAGTTCCGTGGATCAGTAGATTGAACCATATAGCAATGCATAGGCATCACAAGTTCTGGAGATGAAAATACATGAGAAGGCTCCTCATGCTGAGATCGAGTCCTCCTCAAATCTAATGGATTCCCTGTAAGGTTTTTTGTTGCTTGAAGTGTGGTATCTGCCTTCATGGGCATCTGCTGAAGATTCAGCGTTGGCTTCTTATCTGGATGTACTACCTTCTTATTTCCATGTACAAAATCTGAGTGTATGGAATCATCTCTGATATATGAAACTGATGGAAGAACAAGAGTATATGCATGTTACACTGGAGGTGCATGAAAAGTACTCTCCTTATGTGTAAGTAGAATAGAGGAGTCATCGCTAGAAAACTTAGTGAATTTATACAATCTTGACTTGTGATCCACCTCACCAATTGCAATGATGGAATTGTCATGCATGTCAATTACTGAAAATGAATCTAATGTAAATTCAACCTTTTTGCCTTTCTGAGTGATTTGATAAACTGAGAGCAGATTCATAGAAAGTTGTGGAACATGTAAAACATTCTCAAAACTTCCATTGTGGAGTTCCACTCTCCCTTCTCCTGCTACTACTACTGGAGTATCATCCCCCATGAGAATAGGGGGTCTTGAGCATGGACTCAAGGAAGAGAAAACTTCTTCTTTCACTGCCATATGATGGGTTGCACCAGAATCTATAATCCATGAATCAGATGAGGAATTAATTGCAACAAGAGAATGATGATTATCTTTCTTAGGAGCAGGATCTTCTTCCTTTTGCTTCTTGACTCCCTCTGGAATGAAGTTTCCAAGGTTGTTCTGCTGAAGTGCATGTGCCATAAGATCGATCTGTTTCTTCATGCATGTGGATTCTTCATGATTCGGTTTATTGCAGTAAGTGAACTGCTTTCCCTTCTTCTTCTTCTTGGAATCTGAAGAGTCTTTGGAACCTGAACAATCATTAAAGGATTTGGAATATCCCTCCTTCCTATTATGTTTGAATGACCCTTTTCCATCCTGCATGGTGAGTGCATGTTCTTTGGGATCTTTCATGAGGTCCATATGTATGAGTTTTGTTTGCTCTTGTGTAAGAGACTCAATGAACTGAGCCAACGTAGGCATTTTCCAATTTGTTCCAAAAAGTCATCTGCCATAATGGAAATTGGAGAAATATACAGTGTATTATGGTCCTAGCTTGGCCAAGATTGTTGGAATAAGTTATTTCTCTTGTGTAGACTTATCAATACCACATTCACCCAAGCTCAATAACAAAGATTTAAATTTAGTAAAAAAATCTTGTATATTATTAAAACTTTTAGGGTCTAAGGTATTCAACTCTACCTCAAGCATATGACCTTGCATCTCATCCTGCTTTCCAAAGAGTCCTTCCAAGGTGGTCTAGATCTCATTTGGACTCTTACATGTAGCAACATGAAACCATAAATCAATGGATATTAATTCAAGAAGTAGTCCTGTGGCCTCATCCTTACGGTTTGCCCATCTCATCTTCTCAATCAATGATGTAGGTTATGTTTCTGTCGCCATCGTCAAATTATACAATCCTTTTCTTTTGAGTTGGAATTTCGCCTTGGTGTTCCAATCAGAATAATTGTATGGTGTGAGGATTACCACCAATTTTGACTGTATAAAATTTGTCCTATCCATCTCTCCCACTATTTCTAAGAACCCCTAAAATTTACTCTCAATCTGCAAGTGAAAAATTAAGAAATCACGGTAGAAAAGGCACTTAAAGTGAAAATTCGTATCAGTTTCAGGAGATGATCTTGCGGCTTACTTTCTGAGCAAACGGTAAGAAATCTCGCCAAATGGTTGAAAACCCACTTCCAAAATGGGCCGATTTACTTTCTCTGTGAGTTATTTCCTCCAAAACATAATATTTTGGGAGCAATGAATGTGGAAAGGTACGACCATGGATTCGTATCAGTTTCAGGAGGCTATCTTGCGGCTTACTTTCTGAGAAAACGCTGATAAATCTCACTAAATGGCTGAAAAACCACTTCCAAAATGGGCCGATTTACTTTCTTTGTGGGTCGTTTCCTCCAAAACGTAATATTTTTGAAGGAATAATTGATGAAAGTTACGACCACAGATTTAGCTCGCCGAAACCCTAATTTTCCTTATTCTTTGGCTTGTCTAGCTTGCTCCAAGCAACATAGGTCTGATACCATGTCAGTGTTTCATGGAAACCTGCACATGAGATATAGATAAAGAAAGTACAAACAAATCTTATCAAGAAAGGAAGAGAGATTCAATATGGAAGAATGAGAAAATATACTCACACTACTCCAATGAGATGATGATTGATACATAGATCATGATCAATATGATACAATGAATGAGTGGAATACACTCATATATAGGGAAAAACATTCCATAATTAAGAAAAGCATTCAAGAAGTTAGCTTTCCTTAGGAATTCATGCATGCATAATAGTGATGGTAAAAATAGAAAGTCTAAATAGAACTAGTCAGTTAACTCCCACTGAACTAGTCTAAAATACAAACTCAAAACGAACAACAAAATAGGTTCTTCACACTAAAAATATAAATATATGATACTTCTCTCCCATCCTGACACCTCAACCTACCTCATTCATATTCTATTTATACTAAAAAAATGGGTTAAAAACCCTTACAATATGACTCCAAAACACTAACCCTAACATGGCTAGGTTTGTCCACATCTGTGTTGGATTTCCGCAAATACTACCACACAATACTTCCTTTACCCTTTGTCACATTGGTATTCCTTCTTTTTTGGTGTGTGTTGTTCCCTTTGGCCCACTCTGCCTTGCTTGTTCTGCTTACTCCAAAAACTTTCTGCTCGAACAGGCCCCCAACACTAACATGTGGCTTGTCTCAAGCCACTTAGGTCATGTGTGCCTCCTACGCCAACTTATGCAACTCCTAGAAATTATGTGCTAATTCATTTCCTTTTTCCTTCATATTTTCATTCTTCTCTGTGAGGGTCTCCATGACTTGCAATGTAATGTTGTCCTTCAGCACTTATATACTTTCTATGTGCGCCTACTCCATGCTAGTTTTCTCCATTTCCAACGGTGTTATCATTTTTTCTACTTGCTCTTGTAGGGGATCCAACTAAGCCTGTCTAGTCTGCCTTTCCTCCTGAATATTCTTGACTTCTATCTGCAGGTTCTTCATTTCTTGTGCAGCCCTCAGCCTCTTCGAGATGGGCATTGTCTTCTTCCTCTGCTTCAGATCTTAGACCGCTATATTCATATTTTCTTCCTTCTGCTCCAACTTTTGGATCCTCTCATCTTCTGCTAGGCTTGTCCAAAGATGCGCAGTCCTTTTGTAAAGTCATGTTATCTCCTAACGTCCATTGAAATCTTAGTTGTTTTTTCAATGGATTTCTCCTCCCTTTTGGATTTGACCTCTGGAGGTGTGGTTGGTGTTATTTTTTCTACCAACTCGACTATTTCCTATTTTTATTCCTTCATATTCTACACTATCTTCTTGAGTTTTTTTCTCTATGTTGATTTCTCCTCCGAGTGTGTTGTCCAGAATTGTTTGGAAGACTTCTTCAAGTATTTTCTCCAATCTCTTTATGCATTTTTTTTCTTCCGCTTGTTCCAATCTTACCTCTATAAGAATTGTCTCCAGTACTTCCTTGGCTTCCCTGGTTGTCTCCAGGTCTATTGCATTCATCCATGCCCTGGAATATACCTCGTGCACCACACTTACGTGTAGTTTATATAAGGCCTTCATCAGTATCCTCACCAGTACAACCTCCAGTTTTTCGACATCCTTAGGTTGTGTCTACGACACATATTTATTTACTCGCATCATGTCCATAGTAATGTTAAAGGTTTCATTGGTCATTGTTGTAATATGTATTGTTATTCCCTTGTGTTGAGCACTCAGCACACCCTAAAATATTTGTGAAATGTTTTCTCTTTTGGGTACCACTTTGTCTTTTTCCTTCTTTCTGAATTGAGTCTGTTGTATAGGGATCATTAAGCTTTTTGTTTTTATTTTTTATCATCCATCACATTTGGATTGGTTTGGACTTGTTGAATAGATTAACTTATTTCTAAAGAACACTTTGAATTTTATCTAAGTATACACAACTAGAATTTTAATCCATGTACCCATTATCGACATCGACACGATCTGTGCAGTAAAATCAACCATACAACAATGAAGAGCATCGATTGTCGATGTATCATCGACATCAGAAGAATGGAAAAGGAAAATTCTAACAATCAACACACCTAATGAACCTCCGATTTTCGATCATCGATACATTCGAGGTCGGGAATATCCGAAGGAAACCTTAAACTGCAGAAAATTCCTCGCTTCGACACAATGTCGAGTGTCGATCATCGATTTGTAATACATTATCGGCATTGGTGAACTCCGAGGGATGAAATCATGAAGTAATAAACATAGAAATGTATCTATCAACCATCGTTGACATGTCATCAACATAAGCAAGATGGGCTGAGGTTCTTAGAACCATGACTAAAGAAAATCCACGATTCATAAGAAACTTTTAAGGAAGGAACCAAAATCAAGCATCACGTGTCATGATCACCCTACCAGGTCAGCATTTCCACATCAGCACTGTATGGAAGTCTGGGTTGGTATCATATCTTTTACTATATTAGGTATTAATGAAAATTTTCTAAGAAAATCACTGACGTCGATCCACTTGTTTAAACCGTCGGACTAATGGGACATCGACGACAGGATGGGACATCTTCAGTGAAAAATAAGATCGGATTTTGTTATTTAATAGGCCATTCAATGTGTTGATTAACACACGTTACTAAACCACACGTCGACCAAATAATAGGAGTTTGAAACCACCGATGAACTACGTAGCACCTGCTCTTACATGACCGGCCTGCGATCACATTTAATCTCGAGAAAGATTTAAATTTGGGTGATGGATTATAAAGACCGCATTTACACCCCGAATTCAAGAACTGATGCGACAAGGTAAGTAGGCTCCATGTTTAAATTATAAAGACAAATTCTAAATGCAACATTCACTACCCAAGTATTTCATTTTCGGGTTAGTCGAAGGAGCGAGAAATAATTTTAGGAGCTCATAGTCGATTTTCATAATTCTAAACTAGTTTAATCTTGTGCGAAGGAGAGGTATGAAACATCTGTATCATTTCAAAAGTCACAATTGTTTATTTGTTTTTAATTATCATTTCTGCAAGTCGATATCTCATTTTGTTCTTTGTGCAAGAAAATGCCTCCAAGGAAGCCAATGATGAGGCACTCGACGAGAGCACCAAAACTGAAATAAGTGAATATCAGTGAAGGATCCTCACCCGGTGCTTCTAGACAAATTTATTTTTCCACTAAAGTGGAGCCATTCATCTGAACACCCACTAAAAAGGTGTTTTCCTAGGCTCTTGCATTCGGCGACACAGAGGCTAGTACTGGATCGAAAGTGCTGCTCCCTCAATGGGGACACTTGTTTAACATAATTAGCTGGGAATTTTACCCAAAATTTGTGCCACACAGTGACCTGGATGTTCGAATGATCGATGACCAAGTATTCCCAAACATTCGACGATCCTACCTGCACATGGTAGCCCGTCGAACCTCGGTCTTGCCTTGCATTGAAACTTTCGGGTGGATAATTGACCATACAGATGGGACAAAATGATTGGTAAATGATGAAAATGGTGGATGTGTTGGGGTATTTATCCCAATAGAAGTCCATAAGCACTACAAACTCAGAGACCCAGAGGAAAGGTTAAATACCGAGTTTGTGGTAAAATTCTATGAGTTCCATGACACCAGCAGGTTGGTGGCCTCATTGTGGAAAGATGATAAGAGGTTTATGAACAGGAGAAACGACTGGTATGGTACAACCAATCTTAGAGAGACATATATTTATTTGATGGCTCTAGTTTTCAAATTATACGGGGAGAGGGATTGCACCAAGTTTTCCGAAGCGTGGATGCCCCTGACATACACCGTGCAAATCTCTGGTAGCATCTTCAACTAGGGAGGGATTATTTCAAAAAACATGAGCACCAACATACTTCAATCCCAGACACCAAATGATGTAGAAACACCATATTTCCACATGGCATCATACTTATTGGACGTGATCTACGCAAGGAACATCTTCACATGCATGAATCTGAGATGACAAATTGCGGAGCTACCCGTGCATGTATTTTTCAACATTCTGTGGGAGAAAAGGTACAAGATATATTACGCTCTTATATGTAATGAATTTATAGCTAGAGTTTACTTTATTATTTTCAAGAAAGAATGCACAAGGATTACGACAACAACTAAGAAGATGATTGCCAAAGTAGGCCACTAGTACCTGGAAGAAACTACCACCTACATCAGATTGTTTGAAGCCACTAGCGTTGCACATTTACTACCCACTCATGTCCCGAACCGACTTGTTGTGGGATAAATATTCTATCAAACCATTCTACAAGAGTATAATTCCACTTTGGTAAAAGAAAAAAGAAGAGAATTCATACCCTATGGCTTTCATGTAGGGTTTTACATGGTGAGAGATATTGCACAAGAAAAACAAGAGGGCTTGAGCCAGTTGGAGTATAGATTTCCCATAGGTTGATTTTGAAAACATGAACCAAAGGGCTTAGTACCCCAGCATGCATCACAAGTGTCTTCCTGCTGGCCATATTCCTATGATAAGTTTGAAGACAAAATCTTTATAGAAGGTACCCAGGACTGGGAGGAGATGCTCCAGAGGAAATCTAGCCCCAATGTGACAAGGCTTAAATCCATGACAATCGATGAGTAGGTTGAAATAATATAATAGACAACTTAAGAATCTCTCAGGGTTAGGGAAGAGAATAGAGTAGTAGAAGCCACAGAGGCACATAGGAGAGGGATGTTGTTTCTAGAAGAAGCCCACAGAGTCATCCAAAGGTTAGAAAATCATCCCTAACTGTTATAACCCATAAGGGTCACCCTGGCCAACACAATCAATCTTGGAGAGAATATAAATGGCTTAGAGTCAACCCCACTCGAGGAGATTGCTCATCCAGAAAACCCAAGAATTATGTCACAACAGGCAAGGTCATTGATCATTGCTACAATGCAGTTGGGGGAAACAAGAACATCAAGTGGGATAGATGTGCTCGACGTCCTCATACACCTAATTACCATATACGAAGTTGAAGAAATCTCAGGGATTTCGCTCATAACCCCAGTACCAATCACGGAGGAGGGAGAACCAGGAGAAACATCTACTCTAACTCTCGAAGCTCTGACCTTAATTCCCAAAGAAGGCGATGGCTAGGTCGGAAGCATGTTGGACACTAAGTTTCTTGACCAATCAAGAATTCATCATAATATGGACAATTCTAAGGAGGAGTTGGGCTCTGTTGAATATGAAGAAGAAATAGAGTGATCCAAAATCGACACCTCAATAGCCGATCCTCCAGTAAATTCTGATCCTTTTCCCCTCTTCCCATATAAAGTTGAGACTCTACCAGCCAACGAACTCTAGCAAGAGGCCGATTCACCAAGACATACAAAATTTTCCCCTGCTAAAGAACTACAAGAGTCGGTCATAGAACACATATATATGACATGAAGCCTAGGCAACACTCTGACTTGGGCAGACCAACATATTCCTGAGCTAGTGGATGAGGTCGTCGATATACAAGCGATCACTTATGACAAAAAGAGGAAATATGTGATGAGAAGGACAACCAAGAAAAAGAGGTTCACACTTGATAGCACACTCCTCATCACCATAGAAGAAACTCTTCTCAACACAGAGAATGCTAAGACAACTGATATGATTGAAGCGAGAATGGCTATAACTGATGCAATGCTAGACAGAGCGAAAAGGGATGAAAATGAATTAGTATCCATAAAGAAAGAGTTGGATCATCTGTGCCATCTAGTGAAGTATTATCAGGATTTGACGCAGGCAGTATTATTCCTGAAGAGTGAGTTCAAAGAAACATATGCACAATTAACAAATGAAATAAACCTCTTCACCACATGCATAGCCGATTTTCAAGATGATACTCTCATGGGGATGAAAACTTGTAAAGACGTGCAAAGGTGGTATGAAAAGGAACACCAGGCCTTAGAACGGATTGACTATATCAGTGCAGTACAAAAAGGATGAGACTCAGAAGAGCATGACATCCAAGTACTGATGGATAACAACATCTCCCGAATCAGGAAGGCAGTTGAATAATGGGTGAGCATGGTCCAGGAACGTCAGTGGAATATATAGGAGAGTGTGAAAAAATATGGGAGAATATCAATAGGGAAATGGAAAACATTGGCCTACCAGAATTCGACCCACTAGAAAATTTTCGCCAATTTTCATGACATAGTCAAACGACATGCAGAGAAAGACTCGACATGGCAGGTATAGATCTCATAGATTTTGAGTATGAATCTATCTCAAGTAAATAAGTTCATGGAACATCCAATCAAATCCCTCACATTTCTCTAGTGCTTAAGTGCCAATCTCACCAGGTATATAGAACGAGAAATGGAGACAAAGGAAGACTTCTTTTCACCAATGGCTCCGCATAGATTTCCATATGCAAACACATGTGAAGACCGTTTCTTCAAGTGGGTGGAGTATGAGAGAAATCATCCACTGTAGTAAAAATCGGATGGTCTCAAGAGAATGAGGAGATCAAGTCTTCCACGTGTCAATTTTGTTTTACTTAACACAACTTTAGTAGTTATTTTTACCTTAGTGATCCTTTATAAATAGAGATATCGACCTTGTGCAAAGGGTCGATGGTTTTGGGAAAGACCCTCTTTTTTGAGAATTGTAAAAGAATTATTTTTGTGCAACTTTAAATAAGAAGTTTTGTTTAGAACCAAAGACATTTTTTTCATCTAAAGCATCAACTTGGTTGGATCGAGGAGGGATTGTTTCCATCTTCGAGTTTTATTATGTTGTTGTATTGAGTAAGAGTTGTTGTATCTATTGTTAAGCTATCTTTCAATATTCTAACAATTATTTTTCTCTAGATAATGAAAAGAAATTGATATGTTGATATCTGATTGATAGTAGAGCTAAGAGAACTAATTTTATTACACTCATCTTTGTTATGTATTTTTTTCGTTTCTACAATTGTTATCTCAGTCAATGATGAATGTTCACAAGTAAAAAGTATTATTGCTAAGCTTGAAATAGTTCTGGTTATTGTTGTCTTCACGCTGAGGTATAAGGGCTATTCTAAGCTCAACATTCTTCAGTATTTAGTAATTTCCCTTCATCAGTTGGATTATGCCATCATATTTATTTTACCTATATTATTCAATAATAAAAATAATAAAAAAAGAGAATTGCTTAACCTGAAGGAGGAACTTTTCATAGAAAGATACACCTGTAAGTTACCCATAAATCCCATCTATAAATTGGCAAGACCAAAGATCTGGAGAACCATTCCACTTATCAAAGGGTTACGAGTTTAATTGGACCTCTTAAGAGGGTTTGGTTCCTACTATTGAGTAAAAGAATTTCTGACCCCTCAACACCTTGCCCTGCGTTGTTTTTTGTTGTGTTGTCTCTTCATTTTGTGCCTTGGTTACACATATTTTCTCTAAGATGTGTCTAACCTCTGTTAGCTCATGCATTATTATTTCTCTTTGTTCCTATACCTCCTCATGTTCCTCTGCAACATGGCCCTCTACCCTCTCCGCGACTAGTTCTACAACATATTTTGTTATCGTGTATTCTTCGGCTTCCTTGTGTGATTTCATGTTCTTTTGCAGCCCACCTATCTATACAACCAGTCTCTTTTGTGGCCTTGACTGTGTTGGATTTTTTGTACCTAGGGTATCTGGTATGTCCCCTCCTTCTTGTCCCTCCTGCACAAGGATGTTGTCCTTCTTCTGTGTTGAGCCATTAATAGGAGTTGTGCGGTCTTTTTGTTGTGTAACCAGCTTGGGGATATTCTTCTTCATTGTTGTTGCGCTCCCCCTTTTTGACTTCTTTCTCTATGTTGTGCACCTTGTTTGATGATATGAGGTACTTTTTGTTCAATATGAACCTGCTTATATTGGTTGTGTGTCCTTGGTTGGTTTCTCATCCTTTGCTTGCTTGACTGGAATCTTCCATTCATCTTGCCAGTCTTTCATCACCCACTGAACTTCTTCTTTTGTGGAACATTACCTCATCTACAACCACTCCTTTGTTGGATCCCTTTTCTCCTGAATTCACATGTTGTGTCATGAAGCTTTGAAGTTAGCTATCATTTTGTACTATTCCACCACCTCTAGTGGGATCCTCCAAGTCTCTGCTACCTTCTCCTGGATTTCTTCAAGGTAAGTCTTCAATATGTTGGTATTTTATTGTCTTTCCTTCACAACAATGCTATGGCATAATTATTCATACTACATTGCGCTACACCTTCTAGTTCTTTGCAGAAACATGGTGTATTTGGGGTGCTTCCAACCCACTAATGCAATCAAAATTATAAGCCATGAGTAATGGAAATTCATTCCTAGATCCTAGGATTCTTTGCAATCATCCAAAAATATTTTTAATAGGTATAGAATCGAACTTAAGATAGTGCCCTTTGCACACTGTGTGACTTCTATTATGACACCTGTTGGCACTTCCTCCTTGTGACATTTTCTTAGTAGTTTACAAGCCATTAGTTTTTTTATCTAATATCGTTGTTGGCTCACTAATCCGGTTTATGAATATCCCTGTGGATCCTCTCTCTGTGCCATACATCTGTTTCATCTCTTATTCCAAGGCCTTCTCCTTGGTTTTGTCGTTAAGGTACTGCATGGGTTGTTATCCGTTGGCTGGAAGACATGTTATTTTAGTGATCAGATCAACATCAATGGATACATGTGTATCTAACCACATAATTCCTTCATGCATCACTGTTGGTACCTGCTTGACGTAGTTATTCACTTCCCTACCCCTACCAAAGTGGGGGATCTCTAGCAGGTTCATGATCCATGTGTTTTACAACCCCTGTATCCAATGCTTAGGTTCCATTATAGGAACTCCCTTTGTGACGACACCTCTTTTTTCTAAGTAAACCTATTGCGTGAACTATGGGAACTTATCCATTTCCTTGACATCATGATCTGAGTATCATAGTCTATCTACACATACAAGTAACTCTTTGACAAATTTTTCTTTTATTGGCATGTGCGGTAACACAATGGTTACCTCTGACTGCTTGCACGAGGATCTATGGACTTGCTTTTTACCTTTCCCCTTTATTGGTGCACTGGAAGGCCCTATTTCCCGATATGTTCTCTCTTCCTCTTCTTCCTCTCCGCTATAATCTTGTCACGTTGTAATTTCTTCAACCTATATATATTCCTGTTATGTGTGTTCTATGCTAGGTTGAGCCCTTGGCTCATCAGACTCAATCCTCTCCTCGTCTACTTCTGTTGTGAGTAGGTTTGTTTCATGCATCTGGTTTGGCCCAACTATTGTGCTTGGTGGATCAAATTGCATTTTTTCTATATGCTCCTCAGCGAATGTAGGGCTTGGTGGATATGGGGAAGGAATGACATCGACATCCCCCACTCCTTCCATCTGTATAGGGTTTTCAACCGCTACTTTTGGCTCCGACGACAATATGTTTTTCCTGCAGCTTCTTCTCATCATTTGGCTTAGTGCTCCAAATTTTGGTCGTGCCATTGTGTTGTAATCTAGATGGGTTTTCATCTGAGATCTTACTGTTCTCTTGTTAATTTCCTGTATATGTTTCACTGCTCATTGCTTCGCTCTGTGTTTGCTCAATTTCATAATGAAGTGTATTGAACCCTAACTTTGCTTCCAAAGTGTTGTCATTAATTCTCCAAAGCTTCCCGATCACACCTCATTAACTTTCATAAATGTTCCAGAGATTATTATGCATGCTTCCTCCACTTTCATAAATGTTCTTTTCACGCCTTCCTTTTTTTGGTGACTAGATTTTTAGTTTCCTGACTTTTTCATTTTTCCAGTGCACTGTAATTTTCTCTTGTGTTACATCTCTAGCATGCTAGTGATTCTTTCTATTATAGTTGTCCCGTGCGGGGCATATGGCTTGTTGTGTTCTATGCACTGTCATCCTTAATGAATTGTCTATCACTTATTCTTCTAACTACCTCTTTTTGGGTTTTTCTTCATTTTTCTACTTTTCTTTTCCTTTTTCTTCCTTTAACTCCTATTATTTACAATATGTACAAGTCTACTTTCTGTGGTGCAACTACTAAGGGTTAGTAGGTCGATTTTCCCTATATAGTTTCAGTCGACTACCATTGACCATTCCTTGAACTTCCTTTCCTGCTAAGTCTTGCAGTTGTAGAGCACCTCCATCTGTGACATACTTTATCTAATATGGCCCTGGCCAATTCATTCTAAGCTTTCCTAGGTGCTGCAAATACCTACTGTCATAGAGGAGAAACAAATCTCCTTCCTTAAAATTCTTCTTCTTTATATGTTTGTCATGCCATGCTTTATCCTTTTCTCTTTGAACCTCTTGATGTAAACCTACCATGATTATGTCATCTTCTAATTCCATCAGTTGAGCCAATCTTTCCTATGTTGCACCTATTTCTGTCATATCTGTAATTGTTGAAATGTGCAAACTTGGTATCAAATAATCTAAAATGAAGTATTGCCTCATGTACATACACCAATATAAAGGGTGTCTGCACTTTTATCTTCTTGTAGGTAGTTATATAATCCCAAAGTACTCCTGGTGCCTTCAAATCCAAATAATCTATGTTCATATTACAAATATTTTTCAAGGCATTCTCCAACATCTTGTTGAAGGCCTCTAATGTTCCATTTTATTGAGGGTGATAAGGAGTGCTCTTCTGATGGTGTATCTTAAATTATTCAAGCATTGCCTCAATTGTATTGTTGATGAAGTGAGTCCCATCATCACTAATCAATATCCTTGGAAATCCAAACCTTGTCACTACTGTTCAAATAAAAAGCGTGTTGTAGTCTTTGTGTTGCAGTCCTTCACTGGTGCTACCTCAACCCATATGGTCAAGTATTTTGCCGTTGTGTTAATATATCTGGCTCCTGATATTCTTTTTGTTGGATTAATTGGATCTACAAAATCTATTGCACATTTATCAAACACTTGTAAAGTAACCTAAGGTCTTAATGGCATCTCATCCCTCCTAGATGGCTTCCCAACTCTTTGAAAAATAACATACTTATGACAGTATTCCTTTGAATCCTTTTGAACGGTTGGCCACCATAATCCTGTGCGTAATACCTTCTATGCGGTAGATTTTCCCGCATAGTGTCCTCCAATAATTCCTTCATGCACATATACTAAAATGATAGGCCTTTCATGCTCCATCACACATCTCCTTAAGATGCTATCTGCTCCAAGTTTGTATAAATGGCCTGCAATCAACTAATAATCTACATATCTGACCACCAAATACTTCTTTTGCATAGTAGTAAATTCTCTTGGTGCAAATCCTGTACTCAGAAACTCAATAATGTCAACAAAATACTCATCAACTATCTGTATTGAAAACAATTGTGCATCTAGAAAGTTATCTTCCAAACTACTATATTCTTCTCCATTAGTTATCTTGGATAATTGATCTATTCCTACATTCAATCTTCCAGGTTTCACCACAACTTCAAAGTCAAATTATTTAAATAAGAGTAGCTATCTACATATCCTCACCCCCAACACTGACTTATTGACTAAATATCTCAGAGAAAAATTATCTGTAAACATATTGAAATGTTTCCCCAACAAGTAATGTATGTATTTCTGCAAAGCATACTGTTAGAAAAACAGGATCGTGGAGAAATAAAATAAAACAAATGCAGAAATAAAACATAGAAGATACACAAAACAATAGAGACACAGATACATGTGGTTCTCCCAGTGTGGGCTACGTCCACCCAAGAAATTTCTAGGTCCTTCCTTTATTATTATTCAGCAAATGAAGGGATACAACCTACAACACACCCACTATAACTTTCTCTTCTTTCTCTAACAGTCTCCTCTCTCATAATACAATATTCACAACGATGCATAGCCGCAATATATTTCCCTCATAAAATAGGGTTTCCTTCTAGGGAAAAAAACCCTAACATAATTTCTACTGTAAGATCCGCAACCTTATAATGAATGGTCTAGATTTACAATGAAATTACAATATACATTTACAAGAAAAAATTTCCTTTGGGGGCTTCACCCCCAAACCCCCATCGGGGAAATCTGTCCCCCGAACCCCTGTTGGGGGATCTCTTGCTCCTGGACCCCCCAACCGAGGGGATATCCCCCCCAAACCTCACAGGGGGGGTAACCCCCCCTGCACTCCCCCGCGTGGATGAGTGTACATTATTCTAGGGTGTAAAGTCTTCATGGGGTATAAACACATCTAAAACTAAATTCCTCTGAATCAGGAAGATAATCAAGCTCCACACCCAAAAATCTTGCACTTGGAGACTGATCTCAACAACTCCATCGTTTTTGTATCTGTTGGACAATGAACCTTCTTGGAGCTGGAAAATTTCTCATCTTAATCATCATGCTTGAAGACCAACTAAAACTGAGCAAGAACTCAGTTTCTCCTTGGTTACTCCCTCTGTTAACATGTCTGCAAGATTTTGTCTAGTGTGTATCTTTTCCAACTTCAAATGTCCATCTTCCAAGATAGATCATATGAAATGGTACCTCAAATGTATATTCTTAGTCTTTGAATGGAAGGCTGAGTTCTTTGCAAGATGAATGGCACTCTCACTGTCACAATACAACCTGCTATTCTCTTGCTGCTTTCCCAATTCCTCCATAAACCTCTGTAACCAAATCATTTCTTTACTAGCCTCTTTAGAAGAAACATACTCTGCTTCTATTGTTGAAAGTGAAACAACCTTTTGCAGTTTCAAAGTCCAAATTACTTTTGTTCCACCTATAGTAAAAACATACCCTGTGGTGCTCCTCTTGCTATCTTTATCACCTGCCATATCTGATTCAACATATCCTTGTAGAAAAGCATCTGAACCTCCAAAAAATAATGCATGAGTAGAATTACCTCTCAAATACTTTAGAATCCACATTACTACCTTCCAATGTTGTTTACCTGGATTGTTCATATACCTGCTCACAACTCCCATTGCATGTGTAAAATCTGGTCTTGTGCAAATGATCACATACATCAAGCTGCCAACTGCTAATGAATAAGGGACCCTGGACATGTATTCTATATCCTCCTGTGTCTTGGGACACATTTCCTTAGTTAATTTGAAATGGCTGTCCAAAGGTGTACTAACTGGTTTTTCATTCTGCATTATAAACCTCTCCAACACCTTCTCTATGTACTCACCCTGAGACAATGTCAATTTGCAATTTTTCTGATCTCTTGTTATTCTCATACCAAGGATTTTCTTTGCAGCACCCAAATCCTTAATCGCAAATGAATTAGCTAATTTCTTCTTGAGCACATTTATATCCTTCATATTAGATCCTGCAACAAGCATGTCATCTACATACAATAACAAGATAATATAGCTTCCATTTTCTAGCTTTTTAAAATAAACACAGTGATCAGAATGACATCTACTATAACCATGTTCTGTCATAAACCTTTCAAAATTCAAATACCATCGCCTTGGAGCTTGCTTTAGGCCATACAATCTCTTCTTCAACCTGCATACCAAATTATCCTTCCCTTTGACCTCATACCCCTACGGCTGTGGCATATAAATCTATTCCTCCAAATCCCCATGGAGAAAAGTTGGTTTTACATCTAACTGTTCAAGATGAAAATATTCTACTGCCATAAGACTCAAAATATTCCTAATTGAAGTCATTTTAACAACAAGAGAAAATATTTCATCAAAATCTATACCTTTCTTTTGTGCAAACCCCTTTACAACAAGTCTAGCCTTGTACCACCATTTTCCTCCATCTTCTTCTTTCAACTTGTAAACCCATTTATTCTGGAATTCTCTTTTCCCTGCAGGCAACTGAAACAAGTCCCAAGTCTAGTTATTTACCAAGGAATCCATTTCCTCTTTCATGCCTTGCTCCCACTTCTTTTTGGTGTCTACCTACATTGCCTCTTCATAAAATTCTGGTTCGCCAGAATCAGTCAACAATAAATAATACAATGAAGGAGAGTATCGTTCAGGGGGTCTACTTAACCTGGTAGATATTCTAACAACACTTGCATGAGTTTGAGGTACCTTTTTCTCATGTTGTTGTACATTTTGACTTTTTGGTTCCTTTGGAATTTCTTTTTTAGTGATCTCATCAAGCACTGTGTATTCTGGTTTTTTCTTTTTCCTGTTTCTTTCCCTAAAACTAATCTTTGTACATGACCTTCTCATTGAATATGACATCTCTACCCCCAATTATTTTGTTATTTTCATAATCCCATAAGCGATAACCAAAATCATTAACACTGTATCCAATAAAGGTACACTTCTTGGATTTTTCCTCACGCTTTGTTCTATTTTCTTTATCAAAATGGACAAATGCTTCACATCCAAAAGTATTCAAAAAAGAATAGTTTACCTTTTTACCTGTCCATGCCTCCTATGGAATTATACCATCCAAAGAGCTTGAAGGTTCTCTGTTTATTAAGTAAAAAATAATATCTACATTATCTTCCCAGAACTGTAAGGGAAAACCAACATGCAATCTCATACTCCTTTCACGCTCCATGATTATCCTGTTCTTCCTTTCTGACACACCATTTTCTTGTGGTGTTCTTGGAACTATATTTTCTCTACGAATCCCATGGTATGAATAGTAGTAATCAAACTCCTTGCTAAAATATTCACCTCCATTATCTGATCTGAGACACTTCAACCTTTTTCCTGTCTCATTCTCAAGCAAAGATTTCCATTTCTTAAAAGTATCAAAAACGTCATATTTTTGTTGAATGCAATAAACCCAAGTTTTTCTAGTTGCATCAACAATAAAAGTAACATAATAATGAGAGCCACCAAGATATGATACTGGAGCTGGTCCCCATACATCTATATGCACACGCTCTAACCTTTCACTCTTCTTTTCTTTTCCAACTCTAAGAAATCTGACTCTCTTCTATTTTTTATAAACACAATGCTCATAGAAGTCCAAATCAATTTGTTTGAGATTTGGAAACAAATTTATTTTGTGAAGTATTTTCATCCCCTTCTCACTCACGTGTCCAAGCCTATGATGCCACAGTTTTGTATCCACTCTTGTAGAAGCTAAAGAGATATAAGAGTCAGTATTTCCAGTACATAAATACAATGTACCTACCTTCTCTCCTTTTTCTATCACCAATGATCCTTTGGTGACCTTCCACACATTATCTATAAATATGGATATACAACCTTCACTTTCCAACTACCCTATTGAAATTATACTTTTCCTTATATCTAGAACATGTCTTACCTCTTTCAACAACCATTGGTTTCCATTGATTTGCTTT
>JASDQU010104916.1:58248-70089 GCA_032191745.1 Picea mariana
TATCTATAGAAAGAATCAAAGCATCTTGTAACACATCACTTGTTACATTTGCTTCCTTATTTTTCTCCTGCTGTCCATATCTTTGTTTCTTTGGAGCTCTACAGTCTTTCTTCAGATGTCCTTTCTTCCCACAATTCCAACACTCTATCTTTCCAAGTCTGGATTTGGATCCGCCCTTCCTACAATTCTCGCGGTTCCCTGAGCCCTTTCCTCTATCCTTTTGTCTTCCCCTATTCTCCAAGTTCAACACATTACCTGATGTCTCACATGTGCTTTTCTGTCGCATTTCCTCACTAAGGATAGCACCAACAACATCATCAAATTTTAAAGTATTTGAACCAGTGACAAAGTTACTTACAACCATGACCAAGCCATTCCAACTTTCTGGAAATGAGCACAAGATTAGAAGAGCCCTAAACTCATCATCAAAGTCCACTTTTACAGAACTTAGTTGATTAGTAACCATATTAAATTCATTTAAATGATCATCAACAGACCCATTGTCTGACATTTTCATATTAAATAATATCTTCATTAGAAATACCTTATTAGACTTTGAGGTTTTTTCATACAGTTTATCCAACGCATCCATTAGATCCTTCATTATATTTTCTTTCAAAATATTGAAAGCCACCGACACTGCTAGGATTAGTTGTATCGTTCCTAGAGACTTTCTGTCAAGAATCTCCCATTCTTCATCCTTCATAGTCATCGGCTTCTTTTCTATTCTTCCCAATGGTAGGAATAGATTTTTCTGATATAAATAATCTTCCTTCTACATCTTCCATAAATGGTAGTTTTGGCCATTAAATTTCTCGACCCTAAACTTTCCATCTTCTGCCATTGCTCCCACTCGAACTAGGAACCCTCTTTTACTTAAAGTTACCTTTCTCTCGGATACCAGTTTTTAGAAAAACATGATCACGGAGAAATTAAATAAAACAAATGAGGAAATAAAACACATAAGATACACAATATAATAGAGACACAGATATATGTGGTTCACCCAGTGTGGGCTACGTTCACCAGAGAAATTTCTAGGTCCTTCCTTTATTATTATCCAACAAATGAAGGGATACAACCTACAACACACCTGTTGTAACTTCATCTTTTTTCTCTCACAGTCTCCTCTCTTAGAATACAATATTCACAATGATGCATAGGTGCAATACATTTCCCTCATAAAATAGGGTTTCCTTCTAGGGAAAAAAACCCTAACATAACTTCTACTGTCGGATCTGCGAATTTATAATGAACGGTCCAGATTTACAATGAAATTACAATATACATTTACTAGGAAATTTTTTCTTCGAGGGATTCACCCTCGAACCCCCATCGAGGAAAGCTATACCCTGAACCCCCTCCAGGGGTAATGCCCCCCTACACTCCCCCACGTGGATGAGTGTACATTCTTATGGGGTTTAAAGTCTTCATGGGGTATAAACACAACTGAAAAAAAAATACCTTTGAATCAGGAAGATAATCAGGCTCCACAACCAACACATACACCATAGCTAATCCTTCTCTTTCTGTAATATTATAGTTATGATATGAATCTGATAACTTTCTGCTTGAAAATGCAATAGGGTGATCTATATCACCTTCTCCTGGTTGGGTTATTACTGCTCCTAGTGCTATTCCAGATGCATCCACATGTACATGAAATTCTTTTGCCCAATCTAGAAATACTAAAATCTGTGCAATAACCATCTTTTGCTTCAAAATATACAAACTTTATTAACATTCCTTGTTCAACTGATACTTAGTGTTCTTCTTCAACAAATTCTCCATTGGCGCAGTAATCTGTGCATATCCTCTTATGAATTTCATGTAGTATCCTATGTTGTTCCTGGGTTTATACTTAAGGCTTCAAAGTATAATGTGAAGGCATCCAAAAAAAAAAAATATTGTTTTTAATATGAAAAGAAGATCAATTCTTTAGGAAAAAGAAGCTATGGTTGATTCCTAAGTTGTCTTTGCCTAGCTTCCCAACATTCTCGGACGCTTGTGTCCTGTTCAATCACTGCCTATGAGAATTCAAGTTCAATCCGGGTATTAGCGGTCTCTAAGATGGTGTTAAACAAGGTTAAAGAAATGTTGGCTTGATCTGTCAGACCAGGCTCAATATTAGGCTGTCTTGCAACAGGTACAGTCATGGAGCATAGAAAAGTTAAAATATCTATTGTTTTTTATGTTTTCTTTTTCTATTTTCAATTATGTGAGAAAAGTTCCTAAAATTGAATTAATGGTATAACAATTCATAGGCCATTTTTTGTATCTAAGTCAAATTTGAAAATAATGAATGTGATGAGAGAAAAACATAAAGCTGTTAAAACAAAGTGAGGCATAAATCACAGAATAATCTCACTCTGCTACAAAAGAAGAAAAATGGATGTGAAACCTTTAATGAAGCATAAAATGTGGCAATCTTACTAACTCACAGGTCTTGTATTATGCAAACAGTTAGATAACTAAATAGACATATAACCATAGTAGATGTTGTACTAAGTTGTAATTAGGCATTCATCAAAGACATATGAATAAAGATGTTGGAATATGAAAGAACACATAACTCAGGATTGATGAAATATGGAGTCTCTGGTCTGCACTTGTCTTAATTCTCGAAAAGAAGATATTTCTCTATTACCGTCGGCCAGGAAAAAGTCCTCTTTAAGTCTTTTGAAATTATATTTATACAAAAGGTTACGAACCCTAGACGGTTGGAATTCTCCTTACTCCTAGATACTAACAGTTACAAAATAAAAACTTGAACCATTTCACTTGGTTACTTTCTATCTCTCTCTCTCATACCAGTAGAACAAGCATGCATATGTTACTTCATTGATTCTTTGAAGTACTTCCTTCACCTAGCTCGAAACACTTGACGCACCTGCTTAGAAATTTTACTAATATTCTTGAAGGCTCTGTCACATCTTTTGCCTAAAAAATATACAGATTTCTCTGTAATTGCGACAACCTATCTTCAATCCTTTTATCTTCAGAAATTATTAACTATAACTACAGATTTGGATTCACTAGCCATCTATCTATTTGAGCAATGTCAACCCAATTTAGTTGTGAAATTTTGTCCTGAGTTGTCTCTAGGCCTTCTTTGATGTCTAGTTGATGTTTTACAATGTTAATCTGTCCTAGTACTTCAGAACAATCATCATTCCTGAGGGATAGTGATTCTTTGTTAAGTAAATAAAACATTTTTTCACAATCCTCTTTTATTTGCTTGGTCGTTCCTTTACTCTCGGATATATTGGCCTCCCATGTATTTAATATTATGTCACCTCTGATTTTCTCTTCAACAGTCAATCTAGGAGTTCTAGGAGTTACAAATATTTCTTCCTTAGAAGATGACACAACTGCTTTTTGGAAAGTGATTTGGGCTGCAGTAGCCTCTCTTTCTCTGAAATCAATATTCTCTAATGATTGATTTACTTCTCGAAAATAATTTTGGATGATCTCTACTTTAGAAAACATGTGTTGCTTCTAGTTTATGTTGCACTTCCAGTGCCTAAGCTTGAAACATTGTTATATTTACAACCTTTCTTTAAGTATAATTTAATTTAGCTTGTATCTTCCTTACTAACTCTTCTTGCTGAATGACCTACCCTTGACTTGCTTGAGCAATCTTGTGTATCTCTTCAATGTTAGATTTAAGTTGTTGAATTTATTATGTGTCTTTGGCTCTAGCCTGTTCGAGTCCTTTGCTAACCTCACTTTTGATATTAATCTACATATTCCTTATTTGATCTCGGAGATGACTTATCATCTGATTCCTCTTCCTCAACCTTTCTTTCAGATTATCAAAAGAGAATAAGTTGGCCATTGCAAAATATCCCAAAGAGCCTACCACCTCTGTAGCAAAATCTTCATCTTCAATATTTTTCCCATCTAATAATACTCTGTGCTTTTTGACCATTGTACCTTCTTTCGGGTGCATTTCTTGTTTCACCACAACTTTCCTCTTCTTACTGAAAAAGAATTCAGAGGGAGGTATCTCTTCAATAGGGATCAAGGTAAGATCCCTTACGTATATAACTTTGAGACTGGGAGTCCCAAAACTTGACTGTAAGGGGGTTAATGTTGTAATAGGACTACCTAACTCTGTGAATTGTGTTCCTTCTGTTTTTCTGGAGGTATCAACAGGAGTAGTTGATGATAAAGAGAGTATCATTTGATTCTGTTTGAGAAGTGTCTCGGATTTAAACTCTATTTCAGACTCTGGATGTTCTACCTACGAAGTTTCTAATCCTTGTGAATACACTTCAGGATTCTTTGGGGTTTCCTTAGTAGTTTGTTTACCAGAGGACTTTGGTTCAAAACCTGGAGGTATAATTCCTTGTTCTGGAGTGATTATTGATTCTCCCTGTAGTATCTTAGGCAACCCACTTCGTCTATGTTTTTGGAAAGTGAAAAAGTTGTCCTATAGGTCAGGAGGTAATGCTTTGACTCTATCTAGTACCTCCTCATAAGCTCTGATTCCTTTAAATATGTCATCAAAGGGGGAGTCTTCATGCTCATATGTTTTCATATTGCATTGAGCTAGGTGATTTCACACAATTTGATATGGATCATGCCTTTTGAACTCAATGTCCACTAGTTTAACATCCTCTAAAGCTGCAGCTTCTACCTTGGAATGGCCAAAATTCAGCAATAAAAACCTTCCAACCTGTAGAGGAAAAGTTGGCCATAATTTCTTCTGAGCTGCTTTTAGCTCTTTGTCGATGCCTCCTGTTATCATTTGGTAACCCACTTCTCTACACACCAGTCTATCAGGTAGAAACTTTGGGAGAACATGAGGGGGAATTGAGCATCTGAAAACTCTGATATAAGAGAAATTCTCTTCAATAAACCAATCTGCAACTTTTTTAAGGTTTTCCATAATTTTCTCTGAAATCTGAGGGGGTGGATAACCATATAATGTTTGATGCACAGGAATCACTACATCATGACAGATTTCATAAAAGAAATATTTTACCTTTTCTTCCCATAATTTAGAATGATAAAAATGGATAGGTTTTTTGCAGGTTGGGTTCCAGTTCCAATTCTCAATGGAAATGGAGTTATGTAACAGATGCCATCCATGAGATACATAGACATATAAAAAGTTGCAGGTTGTCCTTTTGACTTCTTGGTTTGGTACTCAACAATTTCTTTGGTTAGGTTATCTGACAGAATCTTAGCCCAATCGAAAGTGAAACCCTCGGCTACCTCATGCATGATTGATACCCATTCCATCGGGAAATGAGTAGGGATTTTCCTTCCAAATAGTCTACATAAAATCATGGCTATATAGACCATATATTCATTTAATGATGTGGTGGCATAAACACCATGAGAATCAGCTCTGAATTTCGTTGGAATTCCCCACCATGTTTTAACTATATCTGGGTAGGTTCGGTCAAATTCTGCACATTCCTTTTGTTGAAAATCTTCCACGAATGCAGCATTATAAATATATTTAGAAACAGGGGATAGATTGTACATTACTTGAATGTGTTATGGCCTAAAGGAGCCAACAACGGCCTTTTGATGATTTATGATGCTCCTGGTCTGCACATCAGTGTTCTCCAGAGCCCAATTTATCATGTCATTGTATGGCATGAGCTTCGATCGTGTAGCTATTTTATGAAGTTTAGGCTCTGCTATAAATCTAAGTTTAGTTCCGAGCTTATCATTCTTTTTGTCTCTAGAATCATCTGGGCAATTTATGACTTCGCGCTCCAAGATTTCGAAAATCTACATCCAGGACCTGATTGAATCTACAACATGTGGTGTGGTATCAGAAAAAACTTCCGAGTTTGGATTTGAGCCTTCACCGGCCTCATCACTCTTCTTCAAATTTTTCCTGGGTGCCATGATGCTTGTGATAAAAAGTGAATACTTGTTGCAGAGGAGAAGGCGTAAGATTTTCTTGAGTAAAACTTACTACTTTACTGAAAGTGAGAATGAAATTTGAAATAAAAACTTTTATTCACCCTCAGTCTTCCTTAATTCAAGCGTGCTTCTATGGACGATGAATTTATTTGTTTTAATGAGGAGAGTACAACTGGAGATACGTTCCTTACGCTATAAAATATTTCCGTTGATCCATAATAAATATTACCAAATTTTGGCGATTCACGACCGAGAGTTTTGGATGTAACAACATTGAAATATCCTAAAACGCGAATGTGTGAAAAATCAATTTATATCATTAATTTTTTGGTTAGAGGTTAAATTAAACATGCTTAAGAACTTAATGTTTTTAGGACTTCATTATTTGGGGTTTTTTGGGTGTGATGAGTGATAATTCCTTGATTCCCAAAAATGCGACTAGTTAAAATTATATTAAGTATGCTTAACTTGTTTTAATTAATCGCAATTAAATAAGGATTTTGTGACTTTGTATATCAGGATTTTAAGCTGTCGTTTGAGGCGGGATTTCCGAAACATGAAATCATGATAAGTTTTAATTACCGTTAAATATTATTAATCGTTTTAATTAACTCAGTTTATTTTTTAAACTAACTTTCGCAACTTCGCATATCGGGATTTCGGAGTTCATTGTATGTCAAACTGCTTATATTGCGAAACCCCGAAACCCGATACTTTGGAAGCTATCTTAGTGCTTTGAATTTTTAAACAAAGGGCAACTCCAATATTTAAAAATATTTTAGACCATTGGATTAATCAAAAGGCTTCATTCGACGGTGGTGTCCAGTGCATTCTTGTTCTTGTTTTTATTTAAACATAAATGAAACTTGTTTAGTCTAAAGTTTAGAAAAATATATATGTTTCAACATAGGATCCATCTAGGGATCTCATCTCCTTGCGGGACGAGAATAACAAGTAGACCGAGTGCCTTTCTTGGGTAAATGGAGTCATTATTGCAGTTCCTTGAAACACATTCTGAAAGAAAACACAAAGAAGGACTTAAGACTTCATCCATACCTCCAAAAACATTCAAAACTTAATCGTTCATCAATATTGAATTTAGGATTTAATTACTTCCTTCTCTTAAATTGATTTTAGAATTGCTTGAGATAATCAAAACAACCTTAATCAATCTATCAGACTTTGTTCGATTTTATTCGCATCAAGGCAAAGTGATTTTAATGTTTTAAACAGGGAGTCTCATGTTAGCTTAGAATGTAGATCTAGCCTGAAAAAGGAAATAGTTGTTAGAGTACGTTATAACACATGTATAACAGCCTTATAGATATCATAGACATTTCTTCACTGCCAGCGAGCCTATTCAGTACCCCGTTGAAGTTATCTAATTCCCATATTGAATTTCCTTTCATCACTTCAATTAATAACTTTGCATTTAAATGCTGAGATAAGGTTAATCATTTTATGAATTTCCTTTCACCATCTGTCTTATATTTAATCAAGCATGAAGTGAGGGCAACCAATTCGTACATAGTAAAATATACCAGGGATGATATCCATTTATATTTTAGCAATAGAGGTATGTTAACTCACTTTGATTACTCTGAACTAATCCTCTTCTGAATATCAAAACATCTTTGCTTACCAGGAAGTTTTCATGGGGAATATTTATTTTCCAGGGACTTTCCTTGAGTGAATTTAATCAGTTTAAGTCTGGTAAAAGGATTAAAGAAATTAGGCTTAACTCAAACATACTTTGTATTTCAGTTAAAGTTAGGAATATCATTAGAATTCTTGCCTATTCTCAAGTCAAAAATGTGTTCTTAAGCTTTTAGAGTCAAAGTGAAGCTCTTTTTCTTCTTCGAAGATCAGAAAGAAAAATTATTTTTGTAATTAAACTTTTTTTTTTATTAGGTTACAATATTAACTTAAATGAAACTTCTGACAATTTCCCTAATATCTTTTTGAAAATTTTGACTTGGGTTAACAAGATGAAAGTCCATACCTCAGAATTTTTCTATATTTTTTGTTAAGCAAATTGTTAGTTTATCACTTGTTTTGAGAGAGATTCAATGCGAGTACTAATTCCTGCTAGAGATTATCACCCTGTCATTAGCCTGTATCCTGCAATGAGATGGATCATGAAAAATGTCAAGAATTATTTGTTGATTGGAAAGCTTCATGTTGCATATTATATATATATATATATATATATATATATATATATATATATATTATTTTCTTATTATTCAGTGAAATCAACTAACCTGTTTCTATTTACAATGAAAATAAAAACCTACCAAAGGACGGAAATTATAATAAAAAGTGAAAACCAAACTGGTATGTACAATGAGAGTTTGGAACTGTATTACTGCATGAAATGTTTGAGGTAACACCCATTGATAGGGGCGTTAAGGATCTTTCCGTCAAGATTTTCTAACAAAAAAACATTCTTTCCTTCAGAAGCTAAAATTTTATACGGTCCACACCAGATCTTGTCAAACTTACCGTGCTTTCCTGCATCTTCTTTACTGGATTCCTACGTTAGAACCAAATCACCAGGGAGAAATTCCCTATCTTTAGCTTTTTGGTCAAACAAGGCTTTCATGTTATCCTAATACTTCTGTAGTTTCTCATCTACTTCAACCCTATTTTTTTGAACTTCAATCATTTAATTTATTCTTCTGGTGATGTCATTTGGTTCTTATTTAGAGTCTTGCCAGAGTTTCATTACAGGCAACACAAGATTTATGGGTAAAACAATGTCAGTACCATACACCATTTGGAACAGAGACATTTTGATGGACCTCTTTGTGCCTATTATGTTAGCCCATAAATTGTATTTCAAATGCATATGCCATGCTTTCTTATTTTTTGTTAACACCTTTTTAATTATGGTTATCAAGCTCTTGTTTGATGACTTGGCTAATCTGTTTCCCTATGGATAGTAAGATGTAGAATGTCCTAGCACAATGTTGTACTTTTGACAGAAACTTATCATGGCCATGGATTTGAATGCTTGAGCATTATCAATAACTATTTTCCAAGGACATCCAAATCTTGATATAATGTTCTCTTCCAAAAAACCGATTACCACTGCATCTGTTGTGTTTCACATAGGGATGGCTTATATCAATTTGGTAAAATAATTGATGGTCGTCAAAATCCACTTATGTTGAGCACTAGAATGCGGATTTATTTCTCCAAAGAAATTAAGGCCCCATTGTTGAAACGGAGCTTCAACCTTAACTGGAACCAGAGGCAGTGCAAGAATATTTTGTTTGCCTACAAACAATTGATAGGGGTTGCAAGATTTGACTTTAGCGTTCACATCATTGAATAGTTTCGGCCAATAATATCTGTCTCTCAGGATTTTGTAGGCCGCTTCTCTCCATGCATGATTTCCTCCACACACTCCTTCATGAAATTCATTTATAACTTCTTCTGTCTCAGATTCTACTAAATAGCTCAATAAGAAACCCATAGGATCTTTCCAGTATATTTGACCATCTACAATGCAATATTTTACTGCATATAACTTTAGAGTTCTAGATTTAGATGGAGTTAGGTTGTTGGGGCATTGAAGATTCAAAAGATAGGAAACAATGTCACTATACCAAGCTGAAGAAGATAATTTCTCTTAAATTTCGGTTGCAGGTATAGTAACATCAAATTCATTTATATTTAAAAATCCCTCATGTTCTTGCAGATGACTTATTCCGAGTGCTTTAAAATTTGATTCATCTAGTAGTTTAGCTAAGCCCTGACCTTTAATAAGTTTGGTTAGTTTTACTTCCAAGTCAAACTCTTGGATTTTAGCAACCATCGGCCCCTCCTTCCATCACTATCAGGTTGCACCAATATATCTTTTACAAAACTAGTGGGTACATATGCTATGATTTTAGAGTGTAACACATAAGTTCTGAAAGCTTTGAGGGATTTCACCATTGCATAAGCTTGGTTTTCCAATATATCATATTTGAGTTCAGCATCTCTAAGACTTTCGCTGGAAAATGTGATTGGTTGGTCGAAACCTTCATCATTTTTTTGTAACAGTACGACTGTGATAGTGTGCTTAGAGGCGAATGAAAAAATCAAGAATTATTTCATATAATCTAGACTCGCCAGTACTGGTGCTTCACCTATAAGCTTTTTGATACATTGGAATGACACTTTGGATTCAGTTGTCCACTTTACCTCACTGTCCTTCTTAAGCATATATGTAATCAATTTTACAATTTCAACAAAGTTTGGGATAAATCTTCTTAAGAAATTATTTTTTCCTAAAAATGACTGAATTTATTTTATATTTCTAGGAATATTGATAGTGTCTATAGCTTCAACTCTTTTCGGGTCTATTTAAATTCCATCTCGTGATACTATATGGCCCAAAAGTTTACCTTCCTGCATTGCGAAATGAGACTTCTTGGGATTTAAAGACAAACCAAATTTTTGTAAGTTTTAAACCTATGAAGTAAAACAATGCATATAGATTCTTAAGAAAAACATAATTTAATCAATGGCTCATTCACATAGTACACAAAGATTTATACCAGAAACCCTCAACCGGGAAAACCTTTCTTATATTCATTATATCGAATTTCACCATTCACTATACAATATATACAATGTTTTTAGGTATTCTGTAGATACCAAAACCCTAATCCCTAAAACCGTTATTATTTTTAGTAAACCGCTAAAAATAGAAAAATGAGCTAAAAATAACAAAAGTCGCCCAAAAAAAAATTCCAAGGCGCTACCCCGAACACTGCGCGTAACCAGGGGGGGGCATACCTACCCCCCCCCTAGGAAAGTTCCCAACGCACATGGCACAAACAATACACTAGTACGAGGGATCGTCAGACGCAATTGTCATATCTAACGCACCCACACACACACATGCAAAGAATATAACACATACCCAACATTCTCCCACTTGTTGTTTTCTTTGCATCCAGGGGTCCAGAGGATTATATAGTCAACAATCTAGGGTAGCAATGCCCATTGTTACTCTACACCAGGAGAACTTTTCTGTGCTCACAGACTTTGTCAATGAATATGCAACATTCTTCAAAGTGTCAACATTTTCCAGCAACACCTTCTTTTCCTCAACCATGTCTCTCACAAAGTGATATTGTACATCAATATGCTTTGTCTTCGAATGGTAAGCTGGGTTCTTTTCCAGGAATATTGCACTTTGACTGTCACAATCTAATCTCATTGCTTGTTGTACCAACCCAATACCTGAACACAATCTTTGTAACCATATTGCTTCCTTGCTTGCATGAGTGGTTGCCATGTATTCAGCTTCTGTAGTTGAGAGTGCCATTACAGCCTGTCTTTTTCTCATCCAACTGACTTCTCCTCCAAATAGGTTAAACACATAACCACTTGTAAATATTTTGAGATTCAGATCTCCAGCCCAATCTACATCAACAAATCCATGTATGTCCAACACTTTGTCCAATCCTAGTCTTCCTTGGTAGCACAATCCATAACTGGTAGTTCCACGAAGATACCTGAAGACCCTCTTTACTGTTGTCCAATGCTCCTTCCCTAGTTTTGACATATACCAGCTCAAAACTCCCACTTCATGTGCAATGTCTGGTCTAGTACAAACCATTGCATACATCAAATTGCCAACTGCACTGGCATACGGAACATGGGACATGTCTTCTTCTTCTTCCTGTGTCTTGGGACACTGATTTGTAGATAACTTTACACCTATAGGAATAGGAACCTTGACCGGTTTACTTCCATGCATATTAAACCTCTACAATATCGTCTCAACATATTTTCTCTGATTCAACCATAGTTTCCTATTTGCACAATCTCTTTTAATCTCCATTCTGAGAATGAAGTTAGTAGCATTGAGATCCTTCATGTCAAATTTGGAGGATAGCTGTGATTTCACCTCCTTGATAACATCCATGTTATTTCCTACCAACAACATGT
>JASDQU010104916.1:70995-87674 GCA_032191745.1 Picea mariana
CCTTATGTGTAAGTAGAATAGAGGAGTCATCTTCAGAAAACTTCGTGAATTTATACAACCTTGACTTGTGATCCACCTCACCAATTGCAATGATGGAATTGTCATGCATGTCAATTACTGAAACTGAATCTAATGTAAATTCAACCTTTTTGCCTTTCTAAGTGATCTGATAAACTGAGAGCAGATTCATAGAAAGCTTTGGAACATGTAAAACATTCTCAAGACTTCCATTGTGGAGTTCCACTCTCCCTTCTCCTGCTACTACTACTGGAGTATCATCCCCCATGAGAATAGGGGGTCTTAAGCATGGACTCAAGGAAGACAAAACTTCCTCTTTCACTGCCATATGATGGGTTGCACTAGAATCTATAATCCATGAATCAGATGAGGAATTAATTGCAACAAGAGAATGACGATTATCTTTCTTAGGACCAGGATCTTCTTCCTTCTGCTTCTTGACTCCCTCTGGAATGAAGTTTCCAAGGTTGTTATGTTGAAGTGCATGTGCCATAAGATCGATCTGTTTCTTCATGCATGTGGATTCTTCATGATTTGGTTTATTGCAGTAAGTGCACTACTTTCCCTTCTTCTTCTTCTTCTTGGAATCTGAAGAGTCTTTGGAACCTGAAGAATCATTAAAGGATTTGGAATATCCCTCCTTCCTATTCTGTTTGAATGACCCTTTTCCATCCTGCATGGTGAGTGCATGTTCTTTGGGATCTTTCATGAGGCCCATATGTATGAGTTTTGTTTGCTCTTGTGTAAGAGACTCAATGAACTAAGCCAACGTAGGCATTTTCCAATTTGTTCCAAAAAGTCATCTGCCATAATGGAAATTGGAGAAATATACAGTGTATTATGGTCCTAGCTTGGCCAAGATTGTTGGAATAAATTATTTCTCTTTTGTAGACTTATCAATACCACATTCACCCAAGCTCAATAACAAAGATTTAAATTTAGTAAAAAAATCTTGTATATTATCAAAACTTTTAGGGTCTAAGGTATTCAACTCTACCTCAAGCATATGACCTCGCATCTCATCCTACTTTCCAAAGAGTCCTTCCAAGGTGGTCTAGATCTCATTTGGACTCTTACATGCAGCAACATGAAACCATAAATCAATGGATATTAATTCAAGAAGTAGTCATGTGGCCTCATCCTTACGGTTCGCCCATCTCATCTTCTTAATCAATGATGTAGGTTCTGTTTCTGTTGCCATCGTCAAATTATACAATCCTTTTCTTTTGAGTTGGAATGTCACCTTGGGATTCCAATCAGAATAATTGTATGGTGTGAGGATTACCATCAATTTTGACTGTATAAAAATTTTCCTATCCATCTCTCCCACTATTTCTAAGAACCCCTAAAATTTACTCTCAATCTGCAAGTGAAAAATTAAGAAATCACGACAGAAAGGGCACTTAAAGTGGAAATTCGTATCAGTTTCAGGAGATGATCTTGCGGCTTACTTTCTGAGCAAACGGTGAGGAATCTCGCCAAACGGTTGAAAACCCACTTCCAAAATGGACCGATTTACTTTCATGGCAAGTTGTTTCCTCCAAAATGTAATATTTTGGGAGCAATGAATGTGGAAAGGCACGGCCATGGATTCGTATCAGTTTCAGGAGGTTATCTTGCGGCTTACTTTCTGAGCAAACGGTGAGAAATCTCACTAAACAACTGAAAACCCACTTCCAAAATGGGCCAATTTACTTTCTGTGTGGGTCGTTTCCTCCAAAACGTAATATTTTGGGAGGAATAATTGATGAAAGTTACAACCACGGATTTAGCTCGCCGAAACCCCGATTTTCCTTATTCTTTGGCTTGTCTAGTCTGCTCCAAGAAACATAGGTCTGATACCATGTCAGTGTTTCATGGAAACCTGAACATGAGATATAGCTAAAGAAAGTACAAACAAATCTTATCAAGAAAGGAAGAGAGATTCAATATGGAAGAATGAGAAAATATACTCACACTACTCCAATGAGCTGATGATTGATACATAGATCATGATCAATATGATACAATGAATGAGTGGAATACACTCATATATAGGGAAAAGCATTCCATAATTAAGAAAAGCATTCAAGCAGTTAGCTTTCCTTAGGAATGCATGCATGCATAATAGTGATGGTAAAAATAGAAAGTCTAAATAGAACTAGTCAGTTAACTCCCACTTAACTAGTCTAAAATATAAACTCAAAACGAACAACAAAATAGGTTCTTCACACTAAAAATATAAATATATGATACTTCTCTCCCATCCTAACACCTCAACCTACCTCATTCATATTCTATTTATACTAAAAAAATGGGTTAAAAACCCTTACAATATGACTCCAAAACACTAACCCTAACATGGCTAGGTTTGTCCACATCTGTGTTGGATTTCCGCAAATCCTACCACACAATACTTCCTTTACCCTTTGTGGCACCGATATTCCTTCTTTTTCGGTGTGTGTTGTTCCCTTTGGCCCACTCTGCCTTCCTTGTTCTGCTTACTCCCAAACATTTCTGCTCGAACAGGCCCCCAACACTAACATGTGGCTCGTCTCAAGCCACTTAGGTCGTATGTGCCTCCTACGCTAACTTATGCAACTCCTGGAAATTATGTGCTAATTCATTTCCTTTTTCCTTCATATTTTCATTCTTCTCTATGAGGGTCTCCATGACTTCCAATGTAATGTTCTCCTTCAACACTTGTATACTTTCTATGTGTGCCTACTCCATGCTAGTTTTCTCCATTTCCAATGGTGTTATCATTTTTTCTACCTACTCTTGTAGGGGCTCCAACTGAGCCTGTCTAGTCTGCCTTTTCTCCTGAATATTCTTGACTTCTATCTGCAGGTTCTTCATTTCTTGTGTGGCCCTCAGCTTCTTCGAGATGGGCATTGTCTTCTTCCTCTGCTTCAGATCTTAGACCGCTATATTCATATTTTCTTCCTTCTGCTCCAACTTTTGGATCCTCTCATCTTCTGTTAGGCTTGTCCAAAGATGTGCAGTCCTTTTGTAAAGTCATGTTATCTCCTAACGTCCATTGAAATCTTAGTTGGTTTTTCAATGACTTTCTCCTCCCTTTTGGATTTGACCTCTAGAGGTGTGGTTGGTGTTATTTTTCCTACCAACTCTACTATTTCCTATTTTTATTCCTCCATATTCTACACTATCTTCTTGATTTTTTTTCTCTATGTTGATTTCTCCTCTGAGTGCGTTGTCCAGAATTGTTTGGAAGACTTATTCAAGTATTTTCTCTAGTCTCTTTATGCATTTTTTTTCTTCCGCTTGTTCCAATCTTACCTCTATAAGAATTGTCTCCAGTACTTCCTTGGCTTCCCTGGTTGTCTCCAGGTCTATTGCATTCGTCCATGCCCTAGAATATACCTCGTGCACCACACTTACATGTAGTTTATATAAGGCCTTCATCAGTATCCTCACCAGTACCAACTCCAGTTTTTCGACATCCTTAAGTTGTGTCTGCGACACATATTTATTTACTCGCATCATGTCCATAGTAATGTTAAAGGTTTTATTGGTCGTTGTTGTAATATGTATTGTTATTCCCTTGTGTTGAGCACTCAACACACCCTAAAATATTTGTGAAATGTTTTCTCTTTTGGGTACCACTTTGTCTTTTTCCTTCTTTCTAAATTGATTTTGTTGTGTAGGGATCATTAAGCTTTTTGTTTTTATTTTTTATCATCGATCACATTTGGATTGGTTTGGACTTGTTGAATAGATTAACTTATTTCTAAAGAACACTTTGAATTTTATCTAGGTATACACAACTAGAATTTTAATCCATGTACCCATTATCAACATCGACACGATCTGTGCAGTAAAATCAACCATACAACAACGAAGAGCGTCGATTGTCGATGTATCATCGACATTGGGAAAATGGAAAAGGAAAATGCTAACAATCAACACACCTAACGAACCTTCAATTTTCGATCGTCGATACATTCGGGGTCGGGAATATCCGAAGGAAACCTTAAACTGCGGAAAAGTCCTCGCTTCGACACAACGCCGAGTGTCGATCATTGATCTGTAATATGTTATCGGCATTGGTGAACTCTAAGGGATCAAATCATGAAGTAATAAACATAGAAACGTATCTATCAACCATCTTTGACATGTCATCGGCATAAGCAAGATAGGCTGAGGTTCCTAGAGCCATGACTAAAGAAAATCCACGATTCATAAGAAACTTTTAAGGAAGGAACCAAAATCAAGCATCACGTGTCATGATCACCCTACCAGGTCAGCATTTCCACATTAGCACTGTATGGAAGTCTGGGTTGGTATCATATCTTTTACTATAATAGGTATTAATGAACATTTTCTAAGAAAATCGCTGACGTCGATCCACTTACTTAAACCATGGGACTAATGGGACATCAACAACAGGATGGGACATCTTCGGTGAAAAATAAGATCGAATTTTTTTATTTAATAGGCCATTCAATGTGTTGATTAACACACGTTACTAAACTGCACGTCGACCAGATAATAGGAGCTTGAAACCACCGATGAACTACGTAACACCTGCTCTTGCATGACTGACCTGCGATCACATTTAATCTCGAGAAAGATTTAGATTTGGGTGATGGATTATGAAGATTGCATTTATGCCCTGAATTCAAGAACTAATGCGACAACGTAAGTAGGCTCCATGTTTAAATTATAAAGACAAATTCTAAATGCAACATTCACTACCCAAGTCTTTCATTTTCGGGTTAGTCGAAGGAGCGAGAAATAATTTTAGGAGCTAACAGTCAATTTTCATAAATCTAAACTAGTTTAATATTGTGCAAAGGAGAGGTATGAACCATCTGTATCATTTCAGAAGTCACAATTGTTTATTTTTTTTTAATTATCATTTCTGCAAGTCGATATCTCATTTTGTTCTTTGTGCAAGAAAATGCCTCCAAGGAAGCCAATGACGAGGCACTCGACGAGAGCACCAAAACTGAAATAAGTGAAGATCAATGAAGGATCCTCGCCCGGTGCTTCTAGACAAATTTATTTTTCCACTAAAGTGGAGCCATTCATCTGAACGTCCACTAAAAAGGCGTTTTCCTAGGCTTTTGCATTCGGCGACACAGAGGCTAGTACTAGATCGAAAGTGTTGCTCCCTCAATGGGGACACTTGTTTAACATAATTAGCTGGGAATTTTACCCAAAATTTGTGCCACACAGTGACCTAGATGTTCGAATGCTCGATGACCAAGTATTCCCAAACATTCGACAATCCTACCTGCATATGGTAGCCTGTCGAACCTCGGTCTTGCCTTGCATTGAAACTTTGGGGTGGATAATTGACCATACAGATGGGACAAAATGATTGGTAAATGATGAAAACGGTGGATGTGTTGGGGTATTTATCCCAATAGAAGTCCATAAGCACTACAAACTCAGAGACCTAGAGGAAAGGTTAAATACCGAGTTTGTGGTAAAATTCTATGAGTTCCATGACTCCAGCAGGTTGATGACCTCATGGTGGAAAGATGATAAGAGGTTTACGAACATGAGCAATGAATGGTATAGTACAACCAATCTTAGAGAGACATATATTTATTTGATGGCTCTAGTCTGCAGATTATATGGGGAGAGGGATTGCACCAAGTTTTCAGAAGCGTGGATGCCCCTGACATACACCGTGGAAATCTCCGGTAGCAGCTTCAACTGGGGAGGGGTTATTTCAAAAAACATGAGCACCAACATACTTCAATCCTAGACACCAAATGATGTAGAAACACCATATTTCCACATGGCATCATACTTATTGGACGTGATCTATGAAAGGAACGTCTTCACATGCATGAATCTGAGCTGACATATTGCGGAGCTACCCGTGCATGTCTTTTTCAACATTCTGTGGGAGAAAAGGTACAAGATATATTACGCTCTTATATGTGATGAATTTATAGCTAGAGTTTACTTTATTCCTTTTAAGAAAGAATGCGCAAGGATTACGACAACAACTAAGAAGATTATTTCCAAAGTAGGCCACTAGTACCTGGAAGAAACTACCACCTACATTAGATTGTTTAAAGCCATTGGCGCTGCACATTTACTACCCACTCATGTCCCGAACCGACTTGTTGTGGGATAAATATACTATCAAAACATTCTGCAAGAGTATAATGCCACTTTGGTAAAAGAAAAAAGGAGAGCATTCATACCCTATGGCTTTCATGTAGGGTTTTACATGGTGAGAGATATTGCACAAGAAAAACAAGAGGGCTTGAGCCAGTTGGAGTATAGATTTCCCATAGGTTGATTTTGAAAACATGAACCAAAAGGCCTAGTACCCTAGCATGCGTCACAGGTGTCTTCCTGCTGGTCATATTCCCATGATAAGTTTGAAGACAAAATCTTTATAGAAGGTACCCAGGACAAGGAGGAGGTGCTCCAGAGGAAATCTAGCCCCAATGTGACAAGGTTTAAATCCATGACAATCGATGAGCAGGTTGAAATAATATAATAGACAACTTAAGAATCCCTCAGGGTTAGGGAAGAGAACAGAGTAGTAGAAGCCACAGAGGCACATAGGAGAGGGATGTTGTTTCTAGAAGAATCCCACAGAGTCATCCAAAGGTTAGAAAATGATCCCTAACTATTATAACCCATAAGGGTCACCCTGGCCAACACAATAAATCTTGGAGAGAATATAAATGGCTTAGAGTCAACGCCACTCGAGGATACCACTCATCCAGAAAACCCAAGAATTATGTCACAACAGGCAAGGTCATTGATCGTTGCTACAACGCAGTTGGGGGAAATAAGAAGATCAAGTGGGATAGTTGTGCTCGACGTCCTCATACACCTAATTACCATATACGAAGTTGAAGAAATCTCAGGGGTTTCGCTCATAACCCCAGTACCCATCACGGAGGAGGGAGAACCAGGAGAAACATCTACACTAACTCCCGAAGCTCTGACCTTAATTCCCAAAGAAGGCGACGGCTAGGTCGGAAGCATGTTGGACACTAAGTTTCTTGACCAATCAAGAATTCATCATAATATGGACAGTTCTAAGGAGGAGTTTGGCTCTGCTGAATATGAAGAAGAAATAGAGAGATCCAAAATCGACACCTCAATAGCCGATCCTCCAGTAAATTCTAATCCTTTTCCCCTCTTCCCATATTAATTCGAGACTCTACCAGCCAATGAACTCTAGCAGGAGGCCGATTCACCAAGACATACAAAATTTTCCCCTGCTAAATAACTACAAGAGTTGGTCATAGAACACATATATACGACATGAAGCCTAGGCAACACTCTGACTTGGGTAGACTAACATATTCCTGAGCTAGTGGATGAGGTTGTCGATATACAAGCGATAACTTATGACAAAAAGAGGAAATATGTGATGAGAAGGATGACCAAGAAAAGGAGGTTCACACTTGATAGCACACTCCTCATCACCATAGAAGAAACTCTTCTCAACACAGAGAATGCTAAGACAACTAAGATGATCGAAGCGAGAATGGCTATAACTGATGCAACGCTAGACAGAGTGAAAAGGGATGAAAATGAATTAGTATCCATAAATAAAGAGTTGGATCATCCGTGCCATCTAGTGAAGTATTATCAGGATTTGACGCTCAGGATTTGACGCAGGCAGTATTATTTATGAAGAGTGAGTTCAAAGAAACATATGCACAATTAACAAACGAAATAAACCTCTTCACCACATGCATAGCCAATTTTAAAGATGATACTCTCATGGGGATGAAAACTTGTAAAGACGTGCAAAGGTGGTATGAAAAGGAACACCAGGCCTTAGAGCGGATTGACTATATCAGTTCAGTACAAAAAGGACAAGACTCAGAAGAGCATGACATCCAAGTACTGATGGATAACAACATCTCCCAAATCAGGAAGGCAGTTGAATAATGGGTGAGCATGGTCCAGGAACCTCAGTGGAATATATAGGAAAGGTGGGGAGAGTGAGAAAAAATATGGGAGAATATCAATAGGGAAATGGAAAACATTGGCCTACTAGAATTCGACCCACTAGAAAATTTTCGCCGATTTTCATGACATAGTCAAACGACATGCAGAGCAAGACTCGACATGGCAGGCATAGATCTCATAGATTTTGAGTATGAATCTATCTCAAGTAAATAAGTTCGTGGAACATCCAATCAAATCCCTCACATTTCTCCAGCGCTTAAGTTTCAAGCTCACCAGGTATATAGAACGAGAAATGGAGACAAAGGAAGACTTCTCCACACCAATGGATCTGCATAGATTTCCTTATGCAAACACATGTGAAGACCATTTTTTCAAGTGGGTGGAGTATGAGAAAAATCATCCACTGTAGTAAAAATTGGATGGTCTCAAGAGAACGAGGAGATAAAGTCTGCCACGTGTCAATTTTGTTTTACTTAACACAACTTTAGTAGTTATTTTTACCTTAGTGATGCTTTATAAATAGAGAGATCGACCTTGTGCAAAGGGTCGATGGTTTTGGGAAAGACCCTCTTTTTCGAGAATTGTAAAAGAATTTTTTTTGTGCAACTTTAAATAAGAAGTTTTGTTTAGAACCAAAGACAATTTTTTCATCTGAAGCATCAACTTGGTTGGATCAAGGAGGGATTGTTTCCATCTTCGAGTTTGATTATGTTGTTGTATTGAGTAAGAGTTGTTGTATCTATTGTTAAGCTATCTTTCAATATTCTAACAATTATTTTTCTCTAGATAATGAAAAGAAATTGATGTGTTGATATGTGATTGATAGTAGAGCTAAGAGAACTAATTTTATTACACTCATCTTTGTTATGTATTTTTTTCGTTTCTACAATTGTTATCTCAGTCAATGATGAATGTTCACAAGTAAAAAGTATTATTGCTAATCTTGAAATAGTTTTGATTATCGTTGTCTTCACGCTGAGGTATAAGGGCTATTCTAAGCTCAACATTCATCAGTATTTAGTAATTTCCCTCTCATCAGTTGGATTATGCCATCATATTTATTTTACCTATATTATTCAATAATACAAAAAATACAAAAATAGAATCGCTTAACCTGAAGGAGGAACTTTTCATAGAAAGATACACCTGTAAGTTACCCATAAATCCCATCTATAAATTGGCAAGACCAAAGATCTGGAGAACCATTCCACTTATCAAAGGGTTACGAGTTTAATTGGACCTCTTAAGAGGGTTTGGTTCCTACTATTGAGTAAAAGAATTTCTGACCCCTCAACACCTTGTTCTGTGTTGTTTTTTGTTGTGTTGTCTCTTCATTTTGTGCCTTGGTTACACATAGTTTCTCTAAGATGTGTTTAACCTCTGTCATCTCACACATTATTATTTTCCTTTGTTCCTCTGCCTCCTCGTGTTCCTCTACAACATGGCCCTCTACCCTCTCCGCAACTAGTTCTACAACATATTTTGTTATTGTGTATTCTGCGGCCTCCTTGTGTGATTTCATGTTCTTTTGTAGCCCACCTATCTATACAACCAGTCTCTTTTGTGGCCTTGACTATGTTGGTTTTTTTGTACCTAGGGTATCTGGTATGTCCCCTCCTTCTTTTCCCTCCTGCACAATGATGTTTTCCTTCTTTTGTGTCGATCCATTAATAGGAGTTGTGCGGTCTTTTTGTTGTGTAACTAGCTTGGGGATATTCTTCTTCTTTGTTGTTGCACTCCCCCTTTTCGACTTCTTTCTCTGTGTAGCGCTCCTTGTTTGATGATATGGGGTACTTTTTGTTCAATATGAACATACTTATATTGGTTGTGCGTCCTTGGTTGGTTTCTCATCCCTTGCTTGCTCGACTGGAATCTTCCATTCATCTTGCCAGTCTTTCATCACCCACTGAACTTCTTCTTTTGTGGAACATCACCTCATCTACAACCACTCCTTTGTTGGATCCCTTTTCTCCTGAATCCACATGTTGTGTCATGAAGATTTGAAGTTAGCTATCATTTTGTACTATTCCACCACCTCTAGTGGGATCCTCCAAGTCTCTGCTACCTTCTCCTGGATTTCTTCAAGGTAAGTCTTGAATATGTTGGTATTTTATTAACTGTCCTTCACAACAATGGTATGCCATAATTATTCATACTGCATTGCGCTACACTTTCCAGTTCTTTGTAAAAACATGGTTTATTTTGGGTGCTTCCAACCCACTAATGCAATCAAAATTATAAGCCATGAGTAATGGAAATTCGTTCCTAGATCCTAGGATTCTTTGCAATCATCCAAAAATATGTTTAATAGGTATATAATCAAACTTAAGATAGTTCCCTTTGCGCATTGTGTGACTTCTATTATGACACCTGTTGGCACTTCCTCCTTTTCTTAGTAGTTTACAAGCCATTAGTTTTTTTTATCTAATATCATTGTTGGCTCACTAATCCGGTTTATGAATATCCCTGTGGATTCTCTCTCTGTGTCATACATCTGTTTCATCTCTTCTTCCAAGGCCTTCTCCTTAGTTTTGTCGTCAAGGTACTGCATGGGTTGTTATCCGTTGGTTGGAAGACATGTTATTTTAGTGATCAGATCAACATCAATGGATACATGTGTATCTAACCACATAATTCCTTCATGCATCATTGCTAGTACCTGCTTGACGTAGTTATTCACTTCCCTACCCCTACCAAAGTGGGGGATCTCTAGCAGGTTCATGATACATGTGTTTTACAACCCTTGTATCCAATTCTTAGGTTCCATTATAGGAACTCCCTTTGTGTCGACACCTCTTTTTTCTAAGTAAACCTGTTGTGCGAACTATGGGAACTTATCCATTTCCTTGACATCATGATCCGAGTATCATAGTCTATCTACACATACAAGTAACTCTTTGACGACTTTTTATTTTATTGGCATGCGTGGTAACACAATGGTTATCTCTAACTGCTTGCACGGGGATCTATGGACTTTCTTTTTACCTTTCCCCTTTATTGGTGCACTGGAAGGCCCTGCTTCCCGATATGTTCTCTCTTCCTCTTCCTCCTCTCCACTATAATCTTATCGCGTTGTAATTTCTTCAACCTATATCTATTCCTGTTATGTGTGTTCTATGCTAGGTTGAGCCCTTGGCTCATCATACTCAATCCTCTCCTCGTCTACTTTTGTTGTGAGTAGCTTTGTTTCATGCGTCTGGTTTGGCCCAACTATTGTGCTTGGTGGATCAAATTGCATTTTTTCTATATTCTCCTCAACCAATGTAGGGCTTGGTGGATATGGGGAAGGAATGACATCAACATCCCCCACTCCTTCCATCTGTATAGGGTTTTCGGCCACTACTTTTGGCTCCAACGACAATATGTTTTTCCTGCAGCTTCTTCTCATCATTTGGCTTAGTGCTCCAAATTTTGGTGGTGCCATTGTGTTGTAATCTAGATGGGTTTTCATCTAAGATCTTACTGTTCTCTTGTTAATTTCCTGTATATGTTTTACTGCTCGTTGCTTCGCTCTGTGTTTGCTCAATTTCATAATGAAGTGTATTGAACCTTAACTTTGCTTCCAAAGTGTTGTCATTAATGCTCCAAAGCTTCCCGAGTGCACCTCATTAACTTTTATAAATGTTCTAGAGATTATTATGCATGCTTCCTCCACTTTCATAAATGTTCTTTTCGCGCCTTCCTTTTTTTGGTGACTAGCTTTTTCGTTTATTGACTTTTTCATTTTTCCAGTGAACTGTAATTTTCTCCTGTGTTACATCTCTGGCGCGCTAGTGATTCTTTCTATTATAGTTGTCCTTTGTAGAGCATATTCATTTTCTCATCACATTGGCTTGTTGTGTTCTACGCACTATCATCCTTAATGAATTGTCTATCACTTATTCTTCTAACTACCTGTTTTTGGGTTTTTCTTCATTTTTCTACTTTTCTTTTCCTTTTTCTTCCTTTAACTCCTATTATTTACAATATGTACAAGTCTACTTTCTGTGGTGCAACTACTAAGGGTTAGTAGGTCGATTTTCCCTATATAGTTTCAGTCGACTACCATTCACCATTCCTTGAACTTCCTTTCCTGCTAAGTCTTGCAGTTGTAGAGCACCTCCATCTGTGACATACTTTTTCTAATATGGCCCTAGCCAATTCATTCTAAGATTTCCTAGGTGATGCAAATACCTACTGTCATAGAGGATAAACAGATCTCCTTCCTTAAAAGTATTCTTCTTTGTATGTTTGTCATGCCATGCTCTATCCTTTTCTCTTTGAACCTCTTGATGTAAACCTACCATGATTATGTCCTCTTCTAATTCCATCAATTGAGCCAATCTTTCCTGTGTTGCACCTATTTCTGTCATATCTGTAATTGTTGAAATGTGCAAACTTGGTATCAAATAATCTAAAATGAAGTACTGCCTCATGTACATACACCAATATAAAGGGTGTCTGCACTTTTATCTTCTTGTAGGTAGTTATATAATCCCAAAGTACTCCTAGTGCCTTCAAATCCAAATAATCTATGTTCATATTACAAATATTTTTGAAGGCATTCTCTAACATCTTGTTGAAGGCCTCTAATGTTCCATTTTATTGAGGGTGATAAGGAGTGCTCTTCTGATGGTGTATCTTAAATTATTCAAGCATCGCCTCAATTGTATTGTTGATGAAGTGAGTCCCATCATCACTAATCAATATCCTTGGACATCCAAACCTTGTCACTGCATGTTCAAATAAAAAGTGTGTTGCAGTCTCTGTGCTACAGTCCTTCACTGGTGCTACCTCAGCCCATATGGTCAAGTATTTTGCCGTTTTATTAATATATCTAGCTCCTGATATTCTTGTTGTTGGATTAATTGGATCTACAAAATCTACTGCACATTTATCAAACATTTGTAAAGTAACCTAAGGTCTTAATGGCATCTCATCCCTCTTGGATGGATTCCCCACTCTTTGAAAAATAACATACTTATGACAGTATTCCTTTGAATCCTTTTGAACGGTTGGCCACCATAATCCTGTGCGCAATACCTTCTATACGGTAGATTTTCCTACATAGTTTCCTCCAATAATTCCTTCATGCACATATACTAAAATTATAGGCCTTTCATGCTCCATCACACATCTCCTTAAGATGCTATCTACTCCAAGTTTGTATAAATGGCCTGCAATCAACTAATAATCTACATATCTGACCACCAAATACTTCTTTTGCATAGTAGTAAATTCTCTTGGTGCAAATCCTGTACTCAGAAACTCAATAATGTCAACAAAATACTCATCAACTATCTGTACTGAAAACAATTGTGCATCTAGAAAGTTATCTTCCAAACTACTATATTCTTCTCCATTAGTTATCTTGGATAATTGATCTATTCCTGCATTCAATCTTCCAGGTTTCACCACAAATTCAAAGCCAAATTATTTAAATAAGAGTAGCTATCTACATATCCTCACCCCCAACACTAACTTATTGACTAAATACCTCAAAGCAAAATTATCTATAAACATATTGAAATGTTTCCCCAACAAGTAATGTATGTATTTCTGCAAAGCATACTGTTAGAAAAATAGGATCGTGGAGCAATAAAATAAAACAAATGCAGAAATAAAACACAGAAGATACACAAAACAATAGAGACACAGATATATGTGGTTCTCCCAGTGTGGGCTACGTCCACCCGAGAAATTTCTAGGTCCTTCCTTTATTATTATTCAACAAATGAAGGGATACAACATACAACACACCCACTATAACTTTCTCTTCTTTCTCTAACAGTATCCTCTCTCATAATACAATATTCACAACGATGCATAGCCGCAATATATTTCCCTCATAAAATAGGGTTTCCTTCTAGGGAAAAAAACCCTAACATAATTTCTACCGTCAGATCCGCAACCTTATAATGAATGGTCTAGACTTACAATGAAATTACAATATACATTTACAAGGCAATTTTTCCTTTGGGGGCTTCACCCCCTAACCCCCATCCAGGAAATCTATCCCCCGAACCCCCGCTGGGGGATCGCTTTCCCCTGGACCCCCCAACTGAGGGGATATCCCCCCCGAACCTCATAGGGGGAGTAACCCCCTCTGCACTCCCCCGCATGGATGAGTGTACATTATTCCAGGGTGTAAAGTCTTCATGGGGTATAAACACATCTAAAACTAAAGTCCTCTGAATCAGGAAGATAATCAAGCTCCACAACCAACAATCTCGCACTTGGAGACTGATCTCAACAACTCCATCATTGTTGTATCTGTTGGACTATGAACCTTCCTGGAGCTGGAAAATTTCTCATCTTAATCTCCATGCTTGAAGACCAACTAAAACTGAGCAAGAACTCAGTTTCTCCTTAGTTACTCTCTTTGTTAACATGTCTGCAAGATTCTGGCTAGTCTGTATATTTTCCAACTTCAAATGTCCATCTTCCAAGACAGATCATATGAAATGGTACCTCAACTATATATGCTTAGTCTTCGAATGGAAGGATGAGTTCTTTGCAAGATGAATGGCACTCTCACTGTCACAATACAACCTACTATTCTCTTGCTGCTTTCCCAATTCCTCCATAAACCTCTGTAACCAAATCATTTCTTTACTAGCCTCTTTAGAAGAAACATACTTTGCTTCTATTGTTGAAAGTGAAACAACCTTTTGCAGTTTCAAAGTCCAAATTACTTTTGTTCCACCTATAGTAAAAACATACTCTGTGGTGCTCCTCCTGCTATCTTTATCACCTACCATATCTGAATCAACATATCCCTATAGAAAAGCATCTGAACCTCCAAAAAATAATGCATGAGTAGAATTACCTCTCAAATACTTTAGAATCCACATTACTACCTTCCAATGTTCTTTACCTAGATTGTTCATATACCTGCTCACAACTCCCATTGCATGTGCAATATCTGGTCTTGTGCAAATGATCACATACATCAAGCTGCCAACTGCTGATGAATAAGGGACCCTGGACATGTATTCTATATCCTCTTGTGTCTTGGGACACATTTCCTTAGTTAATTTGAAATGGCTGGCCAAAGGTGTACTAACTGGTTTTTCATTCTTCATTATAAACCTCTCCAACACCTTCTCTATGTACTCACCCTGAGACAATGTCAATTTGCAATTTTTCTCATCTCTTGTCATTCTCATACCAAGGATTTTCTTTGCAGCACCCAAATCCTTAATCGCAAATGAATTAGCTAATTTCTTCTTGAGCACATTTATATCCTTCATATTAGAGCCTGCAACAAGCATGTCATCTACATATAATAACAAGATAATATAGCTTCCATTTTCTAGCTTTTTAAAATAAACACAGTGATCAGAATGACATCTACTATAACCATGTTCTGTCATAAACCTGTCAAACTTCAAATACCATTGCCTTGGATCTTGCTTTAGGCATACAATCTCTTCTTCAACCTACATACCAAATTATCCTTCCCTTTGACCTTATACCCCTGCGGCTACGGCATATAAATCTATTCCTCCAAATCCCCATGGAGAAAAGTTGGTTTTACATCTAACTATTCAAGATGCAAATCTTCTACTGCCATAAGACTCAAAATAGTCCTAATTGAAGTCATTTTAACAACAAGAGAAAATATTTCATCAAAATCTATACCTTTCGTTTGTGCAAACCTCTTTACAACAAGTCTAGCCTTGTACCGCCATTTTCCTCCATCTTCTTCTTTCAACTTGTAAACCCATTTATTCTGCAATGCTCTTTTTCTTGCAGGCAACTGAAACAAGTCCCAAGTCTAGTTATTTACCAAGGAATCCATTTCCTCTTTCATGCCTTGCTCCCACTTCTTTTTGGTGTCTACCTACATTGCCTCTTCATAAAATTCTGGTTCGCCAAAATCAGTCAACAATAAATAATACAATGAAGGAGAGTAGCGTTCAGGGGGTCTACTTAACCTGGTAGATATTCTAAAAACACTTGCATGAGTTTGAGGTATCTTTTTCTCATGTTGTTCTACATTTTGATTTTTTGGTTCCTTTGGAATTTCTTTTTCAGTGATCTCATCAAGCACTGTGTATTATGGTTTTTTCTTTTTCCTATTTCTTTCCCTAAAACTAATCTTTGTACATGACCTTCTCATTGAATATGACATATCTACCCCCAATTATTTTTTTATTTTCATAATCCCATAAGCGATAACCAAAATCATTAACACCGTATCCAATAAAGGTACACTTCTTAGATTTTGCCTCAAGCTTTGTTCTATTTTCTTTATCGACATGGACAAATGCTTCACATCCAAAAGTATTCAAAAAAGAATAGTTTACCTTTTTACCTGTCCATGCCTCCTATGGAATTATACCATCCAAAGAGCTTGAAGGTTCTTTGTTTATTAAGTAAACAACAATATCTACATCATCTTCCCAGAACTGTAAGGGAAAACCAACATGCAATCTCATACTCCTTTCATGCTCCATGATTGTCCTGTTCATCCTTTCTGACACACCATTTTCTTGTGGTGTTCTTGGAACTGTATTTTCTCTACGAATCCCATGGTATGAACAATAATAATCAAACTCCTTGCCACAATATTCACCTCCATTATCTGATCTGAGACACTTCAACCTTTTTCCTGTCTCATTCTCAAGCAAAGCTTTCAATTTCTTAAAAGTATCAAAAACGTCATATTTTTGTCGAATGCAATAAACCCAAGTTTTTCTAGTTGCATCATCAATAAAAGTAACATAATAATGAGAGCCACCAAGATATGATACTAGAGCTGGTCCCCATAC
>JASDQU010104917.1:25156-35369 GCA_032191745.1 Picea mariana
ATTCAACCCCCCCTCTTAGTAATCCAACAGGTCTTGTGTTGTAATTTTGGCCAATTATCCTAGTAAATAAAAATTGATAAAGTTACCCCGATCTATCCGAAAAAGTTTAATAAAAATAAATTAAAAAAAAAACTTAATAAAAGAATTAAAAAAAAAAAAAATTAAATAGAAAAATCAAATAGCCTAAGGTTCCTCTCGATGGCTCATGAAAAATATTATAATAATAATATTCTCGATGGTTCATCCCAATGGAGTCCAATGGTCGGAGGTGAAGGTAATGGCTAACTCCCCACTCCGATGGGAGTTGGATGGTCAGAGGTGAATGTAATAGCTAACTCCCCACTCTGATGGTCGGAGGTGAAGGTAAGATATATCTCCCCACTCTGATGGCTATACACTCTAATGGAACATGCTCTCCAATGGATGGGATGTGTAGGGAATAATTTCCCCAAAAATATTAGAATAATAAACATGTACATGTGACCTAAAAAATGATAAATAAATAAAAATAAAAGAGAAGATAAAAATAATAAATAAATGTAATAAGGATATTGCATGTATGTTCTCTCATGAGATATAAGCTTCTGATGGTAAACTATTTTGATGGACTAAGCTAACTCCTCACTCCAATAACACAACTCACTCCTCACTTTGATAACACAACATCGAGGTCTTATGTTAAACTTACCAATTAAAACCATTACGATGGCACCATCCCGCTGGGACATCAGAATGATATTGTCGGCAAAGTAAAATGAGGGTTGACTCTGATGAGGTATTCTCGATGAGTGTCATTTTTATGACTTGAAAAACATCAAAATAATTGCACTCCCAATAATATTGATTTAGGCTTAAGTGTTGATGGTTATTTTCGATGACATTGAAATATTAAATTCATATTGCTAAGTTTTCAAGTGTATTTGAGGAAAGGAAGAGGCGATTCCATGAATATAGGAGGTGGCCCTTAATGGTAATTCACAATGGAATTTACCATGAACTGGAGAAGTAGACCAATGGGGAGAAGCAAGGAAATAAGTCCCATGAATTATTAAGTTGAATTTTAATGTGTGAGAAAAAAAAATCAAAAAGTTAAACTACAAACTAAATTAAATAATAAAAATAAAATGAAGATATACAACCTAGGACTTAGGGGATAAATGGGAAAAAAAATTTAAAAGAAACAATTGAATATGCTTATGTACATTAAAATAAATAAATAAAAAATCAAATTGTTTCTAATTTTAAGGGAATTAGAATGTACATATTATAGTGAACTTGATTTTCCCCATGTAAAAATAAATATCTAGGGTGATTCCAGGGAAAACCATGGGGAATAAAAAGCCAAGGGAAATTACCATGTGAAATTAAAACATGTGGTTTTGCAAAACCAAGAGTAAAATACAAATGAAAATAAATTAATAAATAAAAATAAATTAATAAATAAAATAAAAAATATACAAAACATATACAAAAATAAAAATAAAAATTAGGAAAATAAGGCCAAGTTACACACATGTTAGATTTCTATGCCCGTCATGGTTCCACACCAGTTAAGGTTTTTCATCTAACGAGCCAAAAATAGGATTAAGGTATACCATGTAGATTTTGAATAACCATGCATGAAGGAGGGTAGCTAGGTCATGTGGAGATCAAGAACAGTCAGATTCAAATGCACTGAATGGGAAGCAACTAAGGGAAAACAATATGACATGTCATGCAACAAATCAACGTCACAACAAGGGACTCATAATATAAAAGGAGATTGGTGCCAATGAGACGTAGGATACATGTCAATCTAGTAAAGGTGAACATTTTAGAGGGAAAACCTAATAAGTTTGGAAAGAGAGTGAATACAATGAGATCAAGGAATAGGTTCTTACATTAGGCCACAATGCTTGAAACTGATTGCGAAAAATGGAAAGTTACCATTGGGAGACAACAAGACAAGGACATACATCCATGAGGCTCAATAGGCCTTGGTGATGGATTTCGAGAGAGAGGGGAGGCCGAAAGAAGAGATAGATATAGATACATCTGAAAAATATCACATCTTTCATACCTCAAAAAAATCACAAGGGTCTTCACTCAGTCATATTGATGAGACAAACTTGATGAAGGTAGCCCGATATGATTTCGACCTTAGGGTTTCAGACCAGTCTTAGCCTTTAGGAAAACACACACTCAACACTCCAAGCGGGGATTTTTGATAGAGTAAATATAATGAGCTCTGAGGATAGGATTGTGGGTAAGGTGGTTCCTATAACCTTGGGATCTTTGGACCTTAGGGAAATGATACGAAAAGGTGAATTTTCTTCCGGATAATAGGGAGCCCGGTAAGGATTAAGGTCAAAGTTCTTGATAAGGATCAGTGCATTCCACCACATGTATTTCAAGGATGGGGTGGTCATGTAAATGAAGTGGTCATTTGAACCTACTCCTACAACCAAAAAAAATATTAGATTAGATATGCGATGAAAAAAACACTAAATTATACCATAAACATTACATTCCCTTCCTTCAACAAACTTATAAAATATAATCATGGGTGGTTATAGATAAGTTCCCTGAAAAACTACATGTCACAAGTCTCAAACTGAAAGGAAGGATTAGTGATCTTTTTATTCAAGTAAAGTTTTAAATATTGAAGAGTGTGATCAACATGCACGAGCTTAAACATGAAGACAATAAGCACAACATGCAAGCAATAAGATGCAAAATTTAAGTTATTCATTCAGAAAATCCTCCAAAAACAAACTCATCCAAGACGATTATCAATCAAGATCAAATCCCCAACTCCCTTAAGGAAGATAAAGAATTAGCATTAGGTTCAAGAAGTAGGGGATTATACATTAGGGATGGAATTTTAGTAGAGGGTCCCTTTCCTTTCGCTTGTAAAATAAAAATTAAAGGGGGGTTGTTGTAGCCTCAATAAATTGCAACACACTGGAAGAATTGGTTTTCTCTATCAGTACAACTCTACAAAATTTCCTTCAAATATATGAATTCTAAATATAATCTCAACAAATTGCAGAAAATTTTCCAATAATCATGGGTACCAGAATGGCGTCAAATTTCTAAAATATATAAACCAATATTTTTAGTACTTGTAATCTAGCACACCATTTTCAAAGATCCAATTAGTGTGGTAAATTATTTTACTTCCTAGAAACTTCAGATTGGCTTTAGTTTATCCATGGGTTTTCATTTTATTTAATAGGAAAACATCTACATAAGTGTGGTCCTCATCTCTCTTTCCCCATCATTGCTTTCCTGCCAGCGAGTGCACATAACCCCAAAAACGTTCCTTGGCACCATACAAGGATATTCCCACTACCAACAAGCGTCCATAGCCTCGATGGGTTTACTTGTACTTCCCACACTATTAATAATTCTTTCAACTTTCATTTGTTTCAAAATATGATCACCCTTTTATATGTATATATAGATATGCACATGCAAATTGGGTGTCAAGGAAGCAGGGTGATATGAGAATTTCTTTGATTTTTTTAGTAGATTTTGTGCATTTTAGTTTAACCCGTTGGTATCCCCAAAAACCATTATAGTGTTGGCCATAATATTAATATGAAGTGAATGGAGCTCAAATAAAAGGGTAGATAAACAATTTCCTATACTTATGGATTATCATGGTATGCTCAATATGCACATGTGTTCCACCACAACTATCTATCCATACCCATAGCTAATAAATTCATGAATTTTAAGTTAGATAGAGAATCCCATGAATCTTATGATTTGTTAAAAATATTTCCAATGTGTGACCATAATTGGACCATCCCCTCACTCAAATGTAAAGAGTAATCCCCAAGGCATACTAAAAAGTCAAATCATCTCAGGGAAATATCAACATTTGAATTAAAGAATGGAAGAAATATGTACAAGTAGAAAGAAACCAATAAAACTCAATCCAATCCATGAAGAGAGAAATAAACTAAAATAAACCTAAATCTATAGTGTCAGTCCTAAAAAGATAATGAAAATTGGCTGAAAAAATAATAAGAGAACCCAAGAAAAAGTAATAAATATGGTGGCAGCAACAGAGTATGAATGGCATACAAAAAAATATCATTATTCTCTCTCCAAGAATTGGGATAAGGGAAAAATATTTATTAAATATTGTTTTCACATTAAGCTAAGACCCATCGAGAAAAAAATTGAAGACATAACCTAGAAACAAAAATCAACAGGACTACAAGAAGTAGTGATTGAGAAAATTGATATCTAGCCAAGCTTTTGTTCCAACATATTTGAGATTTTATAGTGACAAAATTCCAAATAGTTGAAATGCCAAAGATAATTGATAAATTGACGAATTCACCTCTTTGATATTATTACCATGGATAAGATCTTAGTGAAATAAGATTTTCGAGATGTCGAATTTTGAAACTTAGAAGTTGGATTGATATTTTTCACCAAGGTATTTATTTCCATTTTGATTGTTGACTTGGATCACCGAATGATTGTATCATTCACCCCTGATGGTATAATGATATGAACCCACTTTAATGGTATAAAAATTAAGAAAATAAGGAAGTACAGTTATTTCCAAATTAAAATAAATGCAGTGACTATATTAAACTGAAAGAAAAGCCAAAACACAATACTTTTTTAGTCATTACGAGAAACATTAATCTTGAAAGATATGCTTGTAGTCCTACTGGCATGGGACACATTATGAGGATCATCAACATAAGTGTTTCCATTGAAATCTTGGAAATTAAGCCAAGGGAAATAATTAGTCAAGAAATATTAACCATTCAACATCAAGTCCAATATAAATATTCACACAGTAAATATATGAAATGAACAACAATCAAGATTAAGAGAATTGATAATCTAGTGAAAAACAAATTCACAACATAATCCCCAAATCTAATTGTCATTTAGTGAAACAAGAAAAATCTTATAGAAATATATCAAAATGGGTTAATGGAGAATTTATTCAAATCAAATTTTCAAAAATTCAATTACATGAAGCATTCCACAAACCCATAATCCTCAATATTTACTGGCATGAGAAAGTCCTTTGCACATTTTAAAATAATGAATCTTTAACAATAGAAAATACATTTCATGTTTATTACCAAAGCACCAATTTTTCTTTTCCATAAAAAATATTATTAATCCAAAGAATTCAAGTGATTCAATTTGATGAAGCCAATATGAGACATTACAATTATGGAGGTCATAAAAGATAATCTTGAAAATGACTGCAAATATCAACTACATCAGAAACCAACATTTGAATGCATGAATGAAACTATATTTTGGATGAGCTTTGAGTTGGAGACAAGGTTGATTAAAAAATGTCACAAAGGAATCTGAGAAGCCATGTTTAGATTAAAACTTCCCTAAGTTTCCTTCATTAAAGAGAAAAAAAAATATACCAAGTTTCTCGTTGCACAAGGCCCAACCGACATAATAAAAAAGAATGGTATGATCAACTAGTAGACAATTTGTGAAAAAATATTCCTCTAGATGACTAACTTATTAAAATGAAATTCAACTAAAAGAAAAGTAAAAAGGAAAATTAAATTAATCCTAAGAATAACATGCTAAGCTAATGTAAAACTAAACTATATTGGTTGTCATGAAACTCATGTACTAACATATCGTTAGTGTAATCATTCAATTGTTCATCTTTATTCCATTCAATCAAATATCACAACCTTTCGCTTGAGATATAAGCATTGTGTGCTTTCACACAATACTCTCTTCGACATGAGACTTAGTGTCATTGATTGTTGTAATATTTAGATCCTTAGACACAATGTCTTGTTCATGCAATTTGAATCAATAAATTTAAACAAATGGAACCATAAAACTTTAATTTCATCCATCTCCTAAATATACATATCCAATACCAATATTGGTCATGCTTACAATATAAATAAAAATTTGATTCAAATTCATCATTCTTGCAAGAAAAAGCATTTATTTCCTCTTGTCATTAATAATAATAATGTGAAACATTTGTATGATCATCTTCAACCTTATTAGAGGCAAGAGGAAATCATTATGGAATTGGTATAAATTAAGACACTTTGGATAGGTTTGGTTAATCTCGGATCACATCTTAGATGGATTGACTCCCCATCATCAATGAAATATATAATTAAAAATCATAAATGAATGAATTAACTAAAGTAGTCTGATTCCTAATGAGTTAAAGTTTTGCATGATGGGAAAGTCCATGGGACTGTTATCATCAAGTTTCCAAGAGTGTTCCAAGGAGACAAAATTTTGATTTCACTTCCTACATATTACATATGTCTTAGTAAATTAAAAATGAAATGTCAATGAGTATGCAACCAATCTCTCTAATGGGTAGATTTTCCATTTGAAATAATTAGGAAGACAATTCGGAAAATGAAATCAAAAAGATCATGAGCAATAAAGATAAAATAGGAGATATTCCAATCATGAGCCAAGCATGCTTATCTTTCCAAGTTATGAATAAAATGATATTTTGGGTCCAAGGAACGCTAAAGACTACGAGCCCATTAAATTGATGAGTTACAACTCACAAGAAATTCACACCTTGGAAATTATTATCATGGCTAAGATCAAAACAAATGTTGAAAATTTGAATTTAAGAATCTTAGAAGTTTAATTGACATTTTCGATCAAGGTATTTAAAACCCCCAAGAATTTAGATGATTTCAATATGATGAGGCATGCGAGATATTATTAATCAATCCATGATAAAAATCAGATCAGTCGGGAATCCAACGAAAATGAGTGACTTAAAATAAAAAAATCCAAAGGATGGGAAGATGATATTTGAGAAAGAACAGGTCTGAAATCTCGTTGAAGTGGAAATGCTAAGATTGAATATTTATTCGACTAAGGGAATTGGGGAATAAATTATTGATTCTCAAGAATTTTCTGAAAGAGATTCTAGCAAGAAGATCGATATAACAATGTTGTCCATAATGTTAAAACATGCGTCCAAACAATCTACAAGAATATCTCTTACTGTTGTGTATAAGAGGAAACTTGGATCAATTAAGGTGCAAGATAAGAGGTAAAATCCTCCTTGAAATACTAACTAAAAAGAGCATAATCTATGTGTGGCCAATGCCCAAATTTTAAATCTAAAAGTGATGAAAGAAATCAGCTCAAAGAAAAATGATCTAAGCTCACTATGCTAAGAAAAAGTCCATACAAAATTTCTTTGGTTGAATGTAACCAAAGAAAAAAGTGAATGGGTAAGTAATCATTTGGATATCTCCAACCCATGATCAAATAGTCATCCCAATAAATTACAAGGAGTTGAAGTGGGTTTAATTTCATATGGGTAAAATTAATCACTCAAAATATGAATTCATTCTGTATGGGACAACAAGATTACCACTCTAATTAATTCAAGAAGAACTTCAAATTATAATAATGTATATACTAGGATGAAACAAAATTGAGTGCTCATTTGCACCACAAGAGGGACTGAATATCATCTTTTATCTAAAATATCCCAATTGTAAGATGAAAAAATGCTTAGAAACAATTTGACATGGTGAACATGCATAGAATAAGTGATCTGAAAACTACCCCATCACATATAAACTTTCAAGACTGAAAATAAAACAATTTTTCCCATATCAAAATTACATTAAAAAATCCATCCAACGAACAAATTAGTGTGTGAGCCTTCTATTTCTATCCACCTATGCTAATAACTCTATTTACTATTCATCCAATAGTAATAAAAAGGAAAAGGAAAAAAAACTTAATTAAAAACTAGAAAGCAAAGCCAATGTTATGCAACGAAAAGACATTAGCCTATTCTACCCTACTCCTATACTATAGTATAATTCATGAAAAATGAACGATATGAATTCATAATGCCAATGTATCCAACCATATAATTACAAGCCTCCAAACACATGTTCATCATAAAATATTAGTAACAAGAGTTGGAGAAAAAGAAGAGTAAAATTAGGAAAAAATAAAACACCAAAATCTCTATTCACCATATTAAAGATGTCATAGTAATAATTCATGGGAGATCTATCTGAGTAAGATCCCTCCAACCATGCTTCAAGTCTATCATAAAATATTGCACAACTATCATAGTATTGATGGAGGTAGTCTAGAGGAAAGTAGCATACCAAATAAGAACCATGCATAGAATCTCTATGAAGCATATTTGGTGAGAGAATTGGTATTCTAGTAAAATTGTTAATTCCTGAAGACAAGCCAAAACAATGACATCTTGACATAACCATTAGTCTAGACCGAGGTGCCTCATAGTCTTGGAAAGCCTCCCTAGGCTCATACTTCAAGCAACCATCCACTTGAGATAAATTAGTGGGATAAAATAATATACATAGACTAGAATCCCCCATGGTATAAGACATATATTCAAGATAATAGTGGAAGTTGTTGAAACAAACACTGCCATTGAGAGGGGGGGTGAATCTGTGTCTTAAACTTTTGGATAATTTTCACACTTTTTCGGATTACATAAATTAACTGAATAACATATATGTATTTCAATTAATTATTCATAAATATATATAACAGTTATAAAAACACAAACTCTATAAATAAGAATAAATATCATATACTTCTTAAACTTGAATAAGTACATATGATACCAATCATCAAAATATTCAACACCAACTGAATATGAGAGATCCATCTCTCAGATACAAGACCTAGCTTGTAGTTCTCAGATCTAATTGAGAAGTGAGGAATCCAACCCTCATAACAAGACCCATGTTTTAAACAGGCACAAACCTAACAAACAATGAATTTTCATTCAATCCATTGTATTTGTATTTGATCCACCGAGATTCATATTTTTCCAACACAAGATTTTGTTTATACAGCCATTCAAAAGGTGTATGACATTGAATGAATGTGTATTTCAATGCACCTCTTCATTTCAGCAATAATAATATTATTTTAATAATAGCTTTCTTCCTTTATTATTATTCTCAATCCTTCATATCATGTGTAACATCCCATTTTTAACCCTTATGAACTATAGCGTATTATGTAATTGTGACTTAGTGTTAAGCCCTAATATTGGTTCATTACCCCTTAATTGGGGCATAATATATTAGTAATGTTATTTTAGTTATGTCGGCTTTAGGCCATTAGTTGTAATTATACCTCCTAGTCTCCTATATATACCAAGGAGACATTTTCATTTTGAATCATCTTGTAATTGAACATTTAAGTGGGGTAAAAGGAGGTTTCCCCCTCGAAGAGGCTCATTATCTGAAATTATCTCTTTTTCAAGGCGTTGAGTACTTTTGTTAAGGTTTTTCTATGCTATATTGATGTTTGGTTCTTAACATATGGTTTCGCTGCTACATCTGAGACAGTGTGGAATTTTCTCTATAACATTTTTTCTACAACGTTTCAAAAGGAACGGCTTGGATGATATTTAGTAGACGAATCAAGGTACGTTGGGTTCAAAATTCAGCTCCTGAGGCCTTATACTTTCAGAGATACATCCTATACAAGATAGGGTTCTGGAATCATCCTGAAATGAGTCATTGCGGAATTTTCGCTATAAAAATTTTTCTGTAACATTTCAGACCCTGAACTCTAGAGGCCATTTACATAAATTAGTAAGGTATCTGTGGTAATCTATGTCATCTTAAATTTGTAGATACACCTTGTGTAAGATAGGGTATTTGACTAGTCCTATTGACTAGTCTCAAGAAGGTGTTCCAGGTAAAATAATCATAACTTCTTGCTAGAGTATCCAAATTGAGTGGGACTGGTTTCATTAGATTGTGGACAGTCTGTAGTATTTTAGGTGCGATTTTTAGAATTTGATATCAATTATTTTGTGTGGGGCATTCTATACAAGTGAGATCTCCTAGAAAGGACAAAAATCGGCAAGTTGTGAGGAACTTACCATAAATTCCAATTGGCACATCCAATTTTGATCAGACCTATGGCATTGCAGAGAAGAAATATTAGAGAACTACCTAAAAGAAGGTTTCATACCCAGAAGGGCTGAAACTTGGGAGATAGAACAGAATAAATATTGTCTAACAGAACCGCCTCAAAATCAAGATTCAAAAGCGATACTTGGCCAACATGCCACCAAAAAAGGGACCTTCTACACCAAATAAGCCTCCAGAAAATCCTAATTGGACTCTTGATGAAGGTGAAGAAATGCGTAGGGACATAAATGAACTACAAAAGAAGATGGATTCAATGGAAGCTAAGT
>JASDQU010104917.1:60310-76233 GCA_032191745.1 Picea mariana
TCTAATTTCTCCATTAAATTTATTATTGAAATAATTTATTTTGTATTCACTTTGAATTATAATACACTCATCACTTCACTTTATTATTTACCTTTTAAAATCTCTTAAACCACTTTGACTACTTTGACCTTTTGGGGCTTCTAGATGACATATGAGGGTCCTCCAACTTCATAAGCCCATAACTCTCAAACCGTGAGGAGTTATGTGACGTTCTACATACCACCATAAATGGCATGACATGTACTATCCATATAGAATAGTATTATATGAAAATATATCATAACTCATACTGTTACCCATCAAACAAACTTGGGTCGATTACCCAAACCTGCGGTCTCCAACTTCTCATGGCCATAACTCTCTAACCGTGAGGAATTATGTGACGTTCCACATACCACCGGAAATGAAATGACAAGCACTATCCATCTAGGATATTTTCCCTTACAAAATCACTTTTATTCATCTCATTATTCCACAATTAAGCATGGGTTCTCTTACTCCACAAAGTGTCTTCTCGTGAGGGCTTTCACCATAAGGGGACCACTTTGGATTTCATCCATATTTACTTCTTATCAACCATGACAAAACAATAATGAGTCATATTTACATCAAACAATATTGGGTCCATTACCCAAGCCTTTGTGCTATGGGGCTTTCTTCAAGGGTTGACATCAATGACAACCATCCTTAATCAACAATACCTAGGTCATACTCCTTCTCTAGGTTCGTCTACAAATAAGGTAAAGAGGATAAAAATATTTAAACCACTCAGTATTGAATTTTCTTATGCATGTGGTACAATTATTTTCAGGTTATAGATCAATGGGCCAGAGTCACCCACATGGAGATTAAGGGTCGTTGAGTACCGATTTTCAAGAAAAAATTTCTTGAGCTACAGGTGTCATAATTGAGCCCATGATACCTCTTTGGAAATTTATCTAGCCGAGGAATGTAGTGGAAGAGAACTTTAGGCGAAAACAGTAACAAAAAACCCCATAAAATGTAAAGAACAATAGGCCATGAATTTGGGGGAAAATTAGTTGTGCGTTGTTCAAAAAATCATAAATGAAGCTACATGAGTCAAAATCAGACTTGCAAGAGAGTAATGGAATGTTGAGATGGAGTAGAAGAAGAGTGTATGATCTTGTTCAGTAGGCTAACACTAAAAATGCCCATAATAACTCGAGGAATGAAAGACGACACAAACGAGCTGAGTTAATAACATTTGTAAATGAATATCATTTATGAACTTCCTGAGGGAGAGAATAACCACTCATGAGTGTCTTCAAGTTTTGTTTATAAGCCTTACATGTTCATTTTTGAAATGGAAGAGAAATTCAAAAGGTAAAATGAAAAAACAAAGGGAAATGAAATAAACAGTCGTAAGAGATGAGGAGTCTCTCTTGTCTTATAAAAGAGAACTCGTTGGATGTAATGAGGGAATTTTTCCCATTGTGCAAACTCTTGATACATTTATTTATGGATATATGAAGAGAAGAAGGCATTTGAGAAGTCATAATTGCTAGGAAATGTGCTTGGGACTAATCCATAAATGTGTTTTTCATTTAATTTTTTTGAGTTCTAATCACATGAACTCTTTCTATGCTTAGTATTTGGAATGATTGTACTGTTGCGATTTGTTCTGAGTACATGGATTATGGTACGGGTCTTATTTTCAACTAGTTGTGATAATATCTACAAATTATTATTTTAACATATCCTTGGTTACCATAAACTATTTTTGTTGTCAGAGATATCATTTTAAGTTATGCTCATCTATTGGTTTTTCTCCTGCAAGATATCTTAGAAGTAGTTAGATTAGATTAGTTTGATTTTCAATTTAGAATTAATTAGAACTCTTTGGGGGATAGTTCACTTTCATTTTCCTTTTTATTCTTTTAATTCTTAGTGGCAACGAAGCCCACATACTATTTGAAAGCGCTACATCGAACAAGAGTCGGTCTAATTTGGACCTGCCATCGGGCATTCCCCTTACCTGCTTGACAAGCCATTTGGACCCATCAACACCATGTTAAAATTCACCAAATGTCCTCAAGAATTACAATTTTATTAATCAAGAAAATACTATTACATAATAGGTGATATGCATAGTGTATATATAACCTTTGTAGCCTTATCTCAGTATGCCATATATCATTGACCAACATCACAAGGATAATGACTATGACAAGGATGTGACAAGGACAATCTATATCGTAGGAAATACCTATATTCTAGAATAAACTTTATTTATTATTAATCTAGAAAAATGACTTTTAAATGAGCTTTAGGATTATTAGGAGGATAACACTTATGATACAAGCTTGACACAAAAGTGACTCTCTATGTTTCTTGCAATAATATACCACACAAAACAATGCAATAAGGATTTCTATGTCATATTTTTTGTCATTAAAACATTGCCTTGTATAACATACATAAAAAAACAACATAGAGTAGACATAGAATCAATATGCAAAGTTGATGAAAATCACAATGCCCCTTTTAACATCATGTTTTATGTCATCTAAATTTAAATTGTTTTCTTAAAAAACACAATTGGCAATGGCACTAATGAAAATGCTACAACATGGTATTGTGGTAGTTGAAATGATACATACATTTTCATATTATCACACTTAAAATATAACAAACTTTAATAAAAACACTCAAAATCTAACCAACCTTAATAAAGGTATGCCAATTATGTGTTTTTTTTATGATGTCCAAATGACAAATAACATTTTTAAATGAAAATATTTTGTGTATGTGTTTTTATCATGCTCAAATGACAAATGACATTTTTAAATGAAAATATTTTGTATATGTAAAACACATATCTAATAAGAAATTTAATATTATATACAACCTTCAAAGATTAATTAAATATTTAGTTGAAATGATACATACATTTTCATATCATCACACTCAAAATATAACAAAATTTAATAAAAACACTCAAAATCTAACCAACCTTAAGGTATGTCAATTATGTGTTTTTATCATGCCCAAATAACAAATGATATTTTTAAATGAAAATATTTTATGTATGTAAAACACATATCTAATGAGAAATTTAATTTTATATACAACCCTAAAAAATTAATTAAATGTATATAGCATGTAAATCTTGTCGAGTTGTCATTTTTAAATGAAAATTTTTTGTGTATGTAAAACACATATCTAACGAGAAATTTAATATTATATACAACCCTCGAAAATTAATTAAACAAAATGTTGGAAGGCATTGGCTACCTAAATGTCACTTTTAATTTTCACAATCCTTTCTCCGTTACTACTACAATTTAAAATTCTCCAAAAAACTTTTATGTGAAACAAATGAAGTATTAGTAAATATCCATAGTTCATCTACTCACTTAGTAACATGTAATATCATTTTATTATAACAAAGAAATTAGGTGGAAGTACATCAAAGAAAATGCTTATTTTAAGTGTTTTTTCATTATCGAGATGTCATTAATAAATTTTATTATTTATTTAGTATGAATGGTTTAAAAAAAAAAACTATATAGAAAAAAGCTTTCGTACTTCTCACAAACCTAATTTTTAAAATTCTATAATGATGCACCATTGTTTTATTTATATGCATAGTTATTGTTAATTTGAAACTTAAAACAGAGATTTCAAAATTAAATATGTATAAAGTAATAAAGATTCCAAACATTAGATATGCCCAATTATTCTTAATTTGAAATTTAAAATAATAAGATTATTATAAAAATAATATTATAAAGATAATTTTGTACAATTAAAAAAATAATAAAAAAATGTGTAAATATCCCATGGATTTCAAATCGTCCTCATGCCAACCCATAACTTATTTTGTATTTTTCATTTAATATTTTAAATATTTTTTAACTTTTTCAATAGACGCGTCTCGCATTATTTACTTAGTTGGATTCTTCTATTTCTTTTATTATTAGAAAAATGTCCACATTCGGACGGATCCATCTCAATTCGCCTCCATGTCGGTTTTGCCACATAGATGAAAACGACATTGTATTATCACCCACTAGACGCGTTATCGACCAGCAGACGTTGATTTCTTGTTTTTTTACCTCAACTTTCTACAAATCCTATAATTTTATTTTTTTTGGTTTATACCCACCCCCATGTATGACGTCGATGTCAATGAAACAAGATAAGTTTTTCTCGTCTGATGACTATATTTACTGGAACGGTGAGCATAATTAATGATCTTTTAATCTTAAATTCTAATTTGATGGTTATGCATTGAAGATGCTGACATATTCTTAGTCATCCTCCAAAATCAATGAATCAGATTTATTGTTGATAACTTCTTTACATTTATAAATGCATCGGTTAACCTGTTTACTTTTTAACATTTACTTAATCATATTAAGAAATTACTGTAACATCATATGATTGCCACATTTAAATAATTAACTTTTGAAATTCTTCAACTGTTCAATTTCTTCATGCATAAGCCTAATATTTTTATTACTAAGTTTTTTTTAAACTGGGATTTTTACTGTATATATATATATATTTTTTTTTTTAATGTATGTTTGTTTTTTTATGGGCAGTGAGTCAGTCTTTCGGCGTTCGCCAGCGGCGAGTTAGCAGCTGTGCTAGTTTAATCTACCGTTGAAATTGTTTATGACAAATCAACATCAGGCTAATTATCACCTACCACACATGCATTTGTCCTTTTAAAGGTGTAAAAGGAAACGAATTTTTTTGACGTGGAAAGATATTTTTTTCTGATCACGCTGTCCAGCGTCCATGCCTGGTTTGTTTCTTAATTTCTGATCAGGATTTGATCAGGTGCATGTTTATTCTTTTATCAGCGTTTACTAAGTTGCACGAAAGATGTGAAAGAAACCGGAAGATACCTAGCAGTGTGAGATTGTCGTATTTGTACCAGATTGTGGTATGGATAAGACAGACGGCATGATTGAAAAAAAACAGTGGATTTTAAAAAATAGTGGAGCGGAGGGTGGAATATAGATTGTCAAGATGAGATGGCCTATAATCCAACTGTCACAGAATCCAATAATGTTTAGCAGCATTTAATATTGCTTAACAGGCTGTATATACCAACAGTAAGACTGTATATATCAACAGTAACAGATTGTATATTCGATTCATCTGAAAGCCCAGCCACGTCAGTTGGCATTGCGGCTGGCCCTGCGATGACCCGGAGCTACTGTAGGGTTAATGATAGTTCTAGCAGATATATCTACTTCATCCGTCCGATTTTCATTGTTTCACTGTTTAATAGTAATCCTCAGTGATAGAGATTTATCCAACTAATACTTGAAAACAGCGTATAATGCCATTAGGGAAACCGGGTGCAAGGCAGTGCAAAAGATATTAGTTTGAAACCACAGCGCTTTGTATTAGTATGAGTATTGAGGGTGCAAGGCAGTGCAAAAGATATTAGTTTGAAACCACAGCGCTTTGTATTAGTATGAGTATTGAGAGATAACAGTTTCCTTTGACTGCACTATCACTATACAGAGTATAACTAAAACTATGCCTAAGTATGTAGCATCTTGTTACATCTTTTAGACAACAAAACAGAGATATAAGTATCATAGCACATAGAAATGGAAAGGAATCTAACCTTTTTCAATCAGGTCTTCATCCTCCTTGTCTAGCTAGATGAGGTTACCCTATGGAGTAGAAGTCTGGTTATCATTGTGGCTGGAGCTTGATAGTCTTCCTCTCTGCCTAGCAGAACTATCTGTAGGTTTCAAAAAGTCTTGCAAACTACAGCAAACTGCTTATGTAATAAATTCAAGTCTCTAATGATCTCCTGTTGTTGCTCCCGTTTGTCCTCTACAACCTGGGTTATAAGATATTTGTTGGTCCATTATAGCTCTATCATTCTAAAAACCTTAGTGTTTTTTGATCTAGAAAATCATTTGTCTCGGATCCAATTCAAGTATGGTAGTTCCTGTTAGAGATAATGCTTACAGCTATTGTAACTGTGAGTTAGCCTTACAACTGTTGTAACTGTGAGTTAGCTGTTGTAACTGTGAGTTTCTAGGTTAACTATTTTTAGCTAATCAGATCCACTTTCCTAGGATCTAAATTGTTAGGAGTCGGTGATCTCGATGCTATATATGTAACCTCCATTTGTCTGTGTAATACATTCTATTATTGTGTGTTAATCTGGTGCAATGGCTTCCCTCTCGATTTTCAAGTTGGTATCAGAGCAAGGACCGCCCTGACTCTCTCACGAGAGGGGCTGGAAGATGAGAGAAGAGTGATAAGTTGATTCCATTGTAGGATTAGATTAGGTTAGAGGGTTTGAATTTCTAAATTTTCTGTGTGTTTTGTGAGATTGTTGCGGGAGACTCTCCTTGTGAATAAAGGATGATTGCATAGGAAAACTGACGAGGGTATCGCTGCCCAGATATTCGCCAATCAAACTGTGAGAGGTTAGACGCATGTGCATTCGTTGATCAGTGACAGCTGCGTGGAAGAAAAGAGATCCATATCTGCTTTGGCGTTGACAACAGGGTTCGATTTTCTCTCTGCCGAAACTCTGATTCCCGCTGCAATGGGTGGACTTTATGTTTGGCAATTGTTTGAGTTGGTTTGGTAGATTTGTTGTAGTGTTACATATAGTGTGATGTGATTTGTATGTTATATTATTTTTTGTTTGTAAAATTATATTGTCAAGAACCACTCAAAGAACAGAGTGATATAACTCAGGTCTGTAGTTCTTGATGTTCTTTGGAGCTATAAGAATGAACGCATAACTAGTTTGAAGTCTGTTAAAAGATGGAGATTTTTGTTGTATTTTGGTGCATCAAAATCATTAGTTAAGGGTTATCATTGTATTGATGAGTGTGTGTAAAAAGGTCATTTTGTAATATCGATTACTGATTGTTTCAGTATCGAGACTATTCTTCAGGGTAGTTTAGAATCGTTGATCCTATAGATAATTCAAAGATGGTCGGAAGCGGTTGTATTTGTGCTATATGAAGTGGTAGCTCGAAGATGATGGGAGAGAAAGAGCGTGTCTATGAAGTTTAGAGATGGGTGTAACTGCATATGAGGACTAGTGAGACAGACATGACAAAATTTGTGTTGTAACCTTTTTGTTATGTTTTGTAATTTGTGATTGTAATATTTGTAATGTAAGCATTAAGAGAGGGTGTTAGAGATAATGCTTGCCGCTGTTGTAACTGTGAGTTAGCCTTATAGCTGTTGTAACTGTGAGTTAGCTGTTGTAATTGTGAGTTTCTAGGTTAACTATTTTTAGCTAATCAGATCCACTTTCTTAGGATCTAGATTGTTAGGAGTCGGTGCTCTAGATGCTATATATGTAACCTCCATTGTCTATGTAATACATTCTATTATTGTGTGTTAATATGGTGCAATGGCTTCCCTCTCGATTTCTATGTGTTCCATGTTCCCTCCTCAGCCCGAGCCATGGTATTTTTTTGTCTAGTTTCTTGAAGTGGTTTTTGTAGGTCGACTAGACTTGCTTCACTTCCCCTTTTCTTATGTCACATTGTCATTTTTAAAGTCTTTTGTCTTCATCATTTTCTATTCTAAATGCACCAACACTAGAACGGACCACCTGTAAACTGAACTAACCGGCTACCTCCACGGGTATGCCCGACACCTAGCTCGATTGGTAACCAGGAAAACCAACTAAATAAAGACCAAGATTGGTAAACATCCATAACATGATGACAAGGAACCACATAGAATATGTTGCCACTACAAACACTAAGGCGCCATAGAAGTCAAGTAGATGAGTGTCTCATAGCATCCTTGAGTCTTGTAATAAACATGGAATTTTCTCCTAATTATGTCATCATAAACATGAGTCTTCTAATAAACATGGAATTTTCTCCCAATTAAGCCATCATAAACATCGAGTCTTGTAATTAACATGGAATCTTCTCCTAATTATGGCATCATAAACATTGCAGAAGGTCGAACTGAAAGGGAATGACCGTAGTAAGAGGGTGTTATAGAATACCCCATGTGAAATAAGTATTATGCATGGAGAATCCTCGATGTGGCAATGTCTAATCGATACCTGGGCTTCTACTTGGGTTTCCGCATCGTCACCCCATTCAAGGACCTGTTATGCTATGAGTTAATGGCTATGTATTCTTCCCACAACTTTCTGTAACTAAGATTCTCCCATAGCCATAACCAATATCGCTCTAGTTGTATTTCTCCTTCATTTGCTAGCCTATCAACTAGGCCATTAACTTTGCAACGAATATGAGAAGGGATGATAGACAAATCATTGTATATAATAGTTATAGAAATTCCATAACAACTCCATGATGGATCCATAGAAACCACTACAAGTCTAATAAACAATATATTTCTTTTAAAATACAATATGGATATTTTAAATTTTTCGGGGGTGAGTCCACCACATTGTAAAGCTTCACCCCAACAAAAATCATGATGACCTAGATCATAGATTTTTAGTTATAGACAAATTATGGTATTCCTAACTTGACGTGCATAGCCAAAATCACATAAAAAAAATCTTTGAATAATCCAAGAAAACATTGAGCATGAAACCGCAAACTGCAAGAAGCCTTAAAAAAACATATTGTTTGAAGCCTAAGTAAGGCTAGGTTTATTAATGTAAGAATCCATTCAAATTCTCAAATATTGAATAATTTTTCCGTGTGGAAGTTATATGAATTCTTCTAAATTAATCACTATTAATGTAAGAATACATTCAAACTCTCAAATATTGAATAAGTCTTTAAAAACATATTGTTTGAAGCCTAAGTAAGGTTAGGTTTATTAATGTAAGAATCCATTCAAATTCCCAAATATTGAATAATTTTTACTTGTAGAAGCTATATGAATTCTTCCAAATTAATCACTATTAATGTATTAATGTAAGAACAGATTCAAACTCTCAAATATTGAATAGTTTTTTCTTGTAGAAGCTATATGAATTCTTCAAAATTAATCATTATTTGGAAATTGAATGAATTAAATTTTATCCATATTCACATCATTCAAACAAGTCCATGTAAGAATTTCATGTCAAATTATAATTACAAAAATTAGAATGAAAAGATTTATAAAAAAAAAAATATTTCTAAATTTTCAATTTTTTTTAAAGAAGTCTTCTTAATAATTAATTAGAAATTTCTATGTCATCCATAACCTCCACATATCAATCATATATAGATAGGTTTTCCAATGTTACATGGTCCTTTTTGCAAAACATCCATTTAGAATTTTTATAGCATTTCCACACATATTTTGCAAATCAAATAATTACACATAATAGCCACATGTTCATCATCCTTTAAATAGACTTTTCACAAATAAAAAATATGATAATAAATAATGACACTACGTTCATGATCACACCGGATTGAACTTATAAGAAAGTAGGATCAACTAGCTATGGGTGAACCATTCTTCTCCCCACCTATTCACTTTCTACTTCCATATGAATCTCTAGCCTTGAGTAGATTCTTTCAAAATAATTGCATGGTTTCTTGAATAGCCTAAAAAGACAAGAATATACAAAGGTTAGTTTTATGGTTTCTTGAATAGCCCAACAAGACAATAATATACAAAGGTTTATTAATATATTTATAAATATATTGGTATTCTCCTTCTTTGCGCCTAATATCACACATCGATCCTCATTTTATATGTCATTTGAATTTGTATGCATGAAATTGTGAATGTGTGAGGACTCTTCCCTCCACTCATTTATTAGTTCCTTAATGGTAGGAGGTGGAAAATATAAAATAGGAGGTCATGTCTTCAACATAGGAGATAGTGACTTTAAGTAATTACCTTATTTCACAAGACTCCTATTTAATTATAATAATCATTTATGATAAAATGAAAAATAAGATAATCGCATGGAAGAGGGTTATGGATAGGGTATGGAACCATCATGAAACATAGGTAAATATCCCTCCATTGGACCCCCTTACCTTTCCTCTCAAGTGGAATCATATCTCCATTGATGTTGTCCCCACCACTCATGTTTAGAACCTTTTTTTGATTTGAAAAAAATCACATTTATAAGCCTTCAAAATTACCATGCAAACTACCTCATGGTGTGGAGAAAGCGTAGTAATGAAATTGCCTCGAGGTGTGGAGAAAAACATAGTAACAAAAATAATTTAATTAAAACATAAACATGATCATGTTCAAAGGGTCCAAACCAAAATATTACATTCCCCTCCCCCTTGGAATAACACCATCCTTGGTGTTCTCTTATTTTCAGAATGGTTTCATTTATCTTCATTTTTCAATTGTATTTGCAAGGCCATTCTCTTAGTTCCCTCTTTGTCTCATTGTTGGTTATCTTGGATTGTGATTCTTGTAGTAAAGAGAAAGAACAATACTATGAGAAGGTCATTTGGATGTATGGAAACACCGATGTCAATGGTTCTGTCACCTTTGGAGGTTACTCATCCTTAATGGTTTGTAACCAAATATTTGTGGTGAAGATTCTAGAGAATATTCCCTTCGATGCTTCTACACCACTACTATGTGTTGAAAATGTTTCATGGTGGATGTTGGGGTTGGAGGATGAAAAATATCCATGGGGGAATCTGCTCCACCTGAGCCCTATTATTAGCCACTATGCAAAACTAGTCATGTTTCTCCCCAACTCGAACCAACACGATGGTTAAGTGACCTATCAAAAGGAAGCATGCATAAAGGTATAATTGTGCTAGAGGTGGAGAAGACTATATCCAAGATTCATAAGAAGGAGACATGTGAGGTTGTAGAACTACATGAGACTCCACCAATGGTGATCATGGAAATCTTTGATCATGGTAAAAATAAATGTGTTTTTGAATTTATTTGGATTTTGTGAAGAGAAACATGTTGATCCTAGTCAACTCAGCATGGGATGCATTGTTAGAATTGACTAATCTAACAATTTCTTGTTAAAGTGTAAAAACTCCAAAGAAAAACGAGTTAATGGTGACATTCATAAATGTTTTGGAATCAGAACCATTTATATTGAGCTTAGCTAGCTCAATATTGGTATAGTTATTTTGTTAGAATTAACCAATCTAACAAATGACACCTGTGAGGTAAAACATGGAGATCCAAGACAATCACTGAAATGGAGATGAATATGAAGATGCCAAGTATGTGAACAAATGTAGAGGAGGAATATGGTTAACTTCATATTGATGTAGAACATTTTGGATATTTGTTGTACATGATTTCAAATGTTGCAATTGAGCATATGTGTTACAGGGGGTGCATAATCGATTGTACCTAATAGCCCAAAGTTTTTTTGTTCCAATATATAAAAGTCTATCCATACACAAATTTCTTCCCCTAGATGTTTTGTAAGTGCTTTTGATTCAGACCTACATGCGTTAATGGGGTAACATATGTAATCATATAGCCCGTATACCTCTTATGCATAGAGAGGATGTGGCATCAAGTTGTGGAATAAACCACTTGGGTCTAGGTATGAGGGTGGGAGGTCTAATTGTATGCTAACTTGATGTTGAGTTGAAGAAGTTGAATATTTTATTAATGGAGGGAATGTGTGAAGTAATCTCAAAATGTGAAATTGTTGGGACCAAGTTATGATTAAGGGGGAGTTTATCTCAGTAGATATATTCTTTTTCATATAGAAATCAATTATCAGTTTTTTGTAAGTACAAAAGGAAGGAGGAAGTAGGTTCACCTATAAATATCATAGTCAAGAAATCTCGGTCCAAGGGAAGCTGGTGACAACTTAAAAGAAGATCAAATGATGGAGGAAAAACGACGTAAAATTTTTTGAATTGCATGGAATAAAAGAAGACTTGACCATATGGTAATGTGAATCACACTTTGTATTTGTAGCAAGTCACATGATGTTATTCTCTATGTAGTGGTCCTTAACAAGTTTGAGTTTTTACCTGGCATCTGCATGAGTGGAATATGTAATGTATGTACCTATATTTATCTAACATTTAAAGGCTATATTGTTATAAGACCTTGATAGGTATGCTTACCACTTTTCCATGTCTCCGTGATGGCTTGGATAACTTGTCTACTATAATGCAATAACCTCTAAAATGGATTTCTTTAACACCAAGGGTGGACCATGTCATTGGTTTTAGACTCTCGGAGATGAAGTTCTACATTCAAGGAAAGTTCATCAAGAGGTGTCCAATGAACCATGTACATGAAGGGACATCCTATTAGTTTGGTGGTTACAATAGTTGGTTACCCATGTATTTCGATGGATGGTTGTTATTTTATATGGATTTTGATAGAGTGATGATGTTTGTATGATTGAGGTATGAGATGAAAGTGTCAAGATGGACTAGAGATACACTTTCTTGATGAGGAGGTTTTTTTATTCATAAAGGAGCATTTACTACAAAGTAGAAGATGTTTATGTAGACCTTCGATGCTAGAGATTAAGAGAAGTAGTTGTTTAGGGGAGTGTTGGAATATGTAACTCCTACTTGTATTAGGTTTAATCACATGTGTGGTTGTAATGATTACAGGTCAATATTGGGAAGAATTGGTATCTACTTAAAGAGTGTGTTCCTAGTTTGTAGATTCTTCCTAAAATGATGTGAGGTTGAGAGTTTTCAGTTTGTTGTATTTATATGGATCGTTACATTGATTCAAAAAAAACTCAATGCATTTTTTTGTGTGTAATGCAATGTTATGGTTTATAGTTCCTTTTCATTTTCATTTTCCTTTACTTTTCTTTTTATGTTTTTTTAACACTATAACTTTTTTTATGCTTTCATTAACTATGTAATATTTGGAAGGTAAATAGTAATCACTATCCTTCACATTTCCAGACTAATACTTTAACATTTTTAAACTAATACTTTAAATTATTTTTTTTAATTTTTTTAAACTAATATTTAAACTTTTTTTAAATTAATACTTTAAATTTTTTGTTTACCTTTTTTAAATTAATATTTTAATTTTTTTTTTTTACTTTACTTACTTTCACATTTTCAAACTAATACTTTAACTTTTGTGTGATTTCCTTGGCTATCCTAAATGCATATTTAGGAGGTAAATAATAATGACTATCCTTCACATTTTCGAACTCATCCTCTGACCTTGTCATCTAATATCATATCATATCATATCTTCAATCTTCAGTTCCATAGCCATCCCTCTCCTGGAGAGTTTCCTTAATTGAGCCATTAATTCGATGTAATTCAACTCCAATTTCAAAAAACCCTATGAGAAATGTAGTATTTTAAACATGGATGTGAGTCAAGACTATCATTTCGGGGAGTACGCATCTCATAGTGTAATTGATAAAAGTATTGTCCATTTTATTATTTACATAGATAATTGTTAATTATTATCAATTTTTTGGCATATTTTTTAATTAATTTTTTTTTGAAATTTAATAAAAACTTGTTAGAATTTTAAATTTAAAAGATTAAGTTTGTATAATTTAAGTGTTCTTAGAATTTTTTAAAATATTAAATTCATTTATACATTCAAAAATACAATTTAAATAATAGAAAATAGTGATTTCACCAAAAATTTTTTGATGAAATTCAAATAATAATTTTCAAAAAATTAAATGTTTAAACAAAGCAGTAACAAAAATTCAATTCAATAATATTTTAATCACAGTTCAAGAAAGTTTGATTATGTGTTTTCTCAAGAAAATTAATAAGCAGAAATTATAATTTTAAATTGAGGTTTTTAATTTAAAAAGATATCGTGACTCAGTTTTATTATAATTAATATCAACAGTTTTAAAATGTAGCAAAACTTTTAGTCAAATTTCCCGTCTATCCAAAATATTACAATTTATGGTAAATAATAAATAAAAGTTTTCAAATTTATTTTTAGTATAAATTTAAAATATATATATATTTTTAGTTCTAGTGAAAAATATTACTTATTTATTTTTTAAAGAAAATTAACAGTCTTACAAACATATTTATTTTTAAAATTGGTTCAATATAAACGTCATTATCTACTTACTGGTTGGATTCTTTTGTTTTTATTAAAAAAATCATGTGCCTCTGAGCGGATCAATGACAATTCACCTCCCTGTCAGGCTTGCCGAATAGAGAAAAACGACATTAGACGCGTTATCTACCAACCCTAAGTTGATTTTTTTTTTTTGAAGTTTCTTCGAATCTTGACCAATACCACAAAATCACGTGGAAGGGAACTCTATTGTGGTTATTCTGTCCAGCGTCCTAGTCTTAGCTGTTCTTTATTCATTTCTGGGGATTTACTAAGTCGCACGAATCCTGTGAAAGAAACCAGAAGATACACAGTAGTTTGAGATTGTTACATTTGACCAGATCGTGGCATGGATAAGACAGACAGTAGGATTGAAAAAACAGTGGGCAGCACGCGGACAGAGTCACTTACCCGTTCCAGTTGTCCTCTATAATTGATCTGCATCCTTTTTATACCAAATCATTTCACACCCCTCCTCATCCAATGTTTACTGATGTCCATATTGATCTTGCAGAGAAATCAGTGATAGAGATCTGTCAAACTGATATCAATGGAAGGCCTGTTACCCTCCATTTACAGAGCTGTCGTCCGACAGAGCTCTACTTATCAAATATTATCCCGCAGCGGCAGCAGAAGGAATATATTATCATCACCTGATCAACATTCGAGTAGCGGAGGATCATTTGGCGGCGGGAATCATCATGTCAAGTACTACACGACTAGAGTACCCACTACCGCTGATTCGGGGCAGTTAAGCGATACTGCACCGCAAGAGTTTCAGCTCAAATCACCCGATAGAACATTCCCTTCCGTCGCTCAATCCTTAGATAGGCGGGCCGGAAAGCTGTCTCCAGTCAACCGTCCTACCGAGTTTCACTCTCCCAATTCCTTCCATTATCATCGATAATTCTGCAGCTCTAATTATTGTTATTTCAATTATTGCTGGAATCCTTTCGTGAAACAATAGGTTATATTTGTAACTTGTTTTGGTAGCAGATGTAAGATCGATCACATTCTCCATAGAATATTTGCTTCACTTCCGAGCATTTTGTATTTCTTAGTTCGATGTGATTCTTTGAATTGGATAATAAACAGATCTTAACAAGATTGTTGCATATGCACGTTATGATTAAGAAATACCCATCTAACATACATTTACGTTTGGAATGATTTTTGTGTTCAAATAAAAAACAGGAAAAGTAAAATTGATAATGAAGAGAAGGACTGGGCAGAAGATAATCTGCATCATTTATTCTTAAGGCAATTTTAGATGATAACGAATAGAAATTGAAAAAAAAAAAAAGGCGAAGGAAAGCTCTGTGTCTTAGTCAAGCGCATGTATTAATTTTCTAGGAGAAAGTAGACTTTTACGATTTCATAGTAGATTTAATTTCTGAAATTTGTTTATAGCCAAAGTTTTTTCTTTGGATGGATAACAGAACCTTGTGTTCTAAATTGTAGAGTGTCCATCCTTGGGTTCTGCAAGACTGCCATCTGCTCGAATACAGATCAGTTATGGAGGATTATTGATTTGATTTATATTAATTCTCGGAGTGTTTTAATTTATTTAAATATCAACATCCGTCGTGCGTTATCTGTTGTTATTGAGATTACCAACATTCTCGCTGGAAGGAATATCACCATATCAATTTCAATCTGCAATAATACTTTTGGAATGGAACTCTGAACTACTGAAGTAGAAGGGAAATCTCTTATCTTGAGCGAAGGCCAAAACACATTCACAAAACATATATTTCTTCATCCATCTTTGGAGTCTTCAGCATATCAATATGTAATATGCTTTTGGAATGGAACTCTGAACCACTGAAGTAAAGGGAAACCTTTTAAACTTCAGGGAAGGTTATTTCTTCATCCATCTTTGGAGTCTTCACCATATCAATATGTAATATGCTTTTGGAATGGAACTCTGAACCACTGAAGTAAAGGGAAACCCTTTAAACTTGAGGGAAGGTTATTTC
>JASDQU010104917.1:89266-116800 GCA_032191745.1 Picea mariana
TTTTCGATTAGTTTATATACCTAATTGATTCGAAAATATCTTTAAAAGACTTGGTTGAGTTTCACGCATGTGTTAAATTACCATTTAGGAATTAATAAAATAAGAACTTAATGAAAGAATATTGCAGCCATCATAAAGAATGTAGATCATAAAATAGACATAAGGAAAGACAAACCATAACAACAAGCTTGATAATGGAGTTCGAAAAGGTTGCCTACATCTCCGTCCTTTTGTCTCAGTGGGGGAGGATTTCTTATTAATCTTAAATGATTCAAAAGTACATCATAAATGCATAAAAAGGATTAGAAACTATTTGGTTGTGTTCTTCTCGACCTCATGAATCCAACACAACTGACAATACTGAAAAAGGTTGAGCGTAGCTCCCGAAAATGGCCTCCAAAGTTCGGTTGCTCAATGCACTTCCTGCATAAAAATGTCTCAGGATTTCAAAAAATTCATATGGCCTCAAATCGTGCTCCAGATCCCCCAATAATGGGAAAAATCCACCAAAATCAACATAATAATCCAAAAAAATTATAATATAGTTGAAAAACCAAAATTTGGGGAAAATGGCATGCTATCCCCTCTGTGTCGGCCTCCTGGTCATATGTGGCACTGCCATATGGCCTCGGGCTGGGTGCTAACTGTTAATCCCTAGTCTTAAGTTGTTGCACTGGTCATATGCATGGCCATGTGGCCAAGTCTTAGTCACCCTTGCGCTCTGCTCCTGCTCCTGACGCCTGATCATATGGAGTCACATGTGGCCCTAGTCGGTTGGGATGGCCCCCTGCCAACCAGGCTTTACCCCCAAATCTCAGCACATACAAATTTAAATTAAAAATGTTCCATTTGTTTAACAAGACACATGTGTAGCACGATTAGTTGGCACTTGTTCTGAAGACTTGGGCTATGGAGGAGGTGACATGGTCGAATCTTGCAGAGGTAAAAACATTTTGGCCCAACCAACCTTATCCAAATCCGGGGTTCCACGTGGTGCCCTCTGATTAGTCCATGTTTCACCCTGTGATTGGACCATACAGTCTAGTCACTGGAAAAATTAGCACACAGTCAGCACCATGTCATCATCCTATCATCCTACTACTTCATCATCCATACTGCCAAGTCACCTGCCCAGTCAGTTTCCATGTCAAAATCCATATTTCCACGTGTTAGAATTTCATTGGGCCACGTTGACATTTTGTACAATCACGTGTCACATTCGTATAGTGCCACATGTCATGTTCGTACAGTGCCACGTGTCAATTTTTTATTGGTCCACATCACCCCCTGAAAATGCCAAAAATGAGTGACACATGTCACCTCCTTGTGATGCGACATGTCCCTGTTGATGTCATAATGACATCATGCTGACGTAAACAATATGACCTTTTGACTATTGACTTTTACTAGTTGACTTTTTTTCATGTTTGGGAAATCAATCAGAACACAATAACTTTCAAATACGATGTCCATTTTTGGTAAAAAATATATGGACATAATCGGCTCGAAGAGCCCGATGCGATGGAGATGGTTTCATATGATTCTGAGAATTTTTTTTTTAGGCCTTCCTGGATCCATTTTGGATCATGCCTCCCCACTAAGACCTTTTGGTCCTCCAAAAGGGTATTAACCAGCAATCAAGTGCGGGATAGGTCACCCCACTTGTCCTTTGTCTTTAAACTTTGTCCTATGCACCTGTCTCATCATAATCAATTTCAAAACTACCATGACAACTGAAATCATATTGTTAGCCACTTGAACTCATTCACATCTTATTGAAGCCACTACCATCCATGTTGAAAACATTAGTAGCGATAACATCCGAAATATGATTGCAAATAAACTAATATGTTTTTATGTGCTTGCATGACATTAGCTTATCTTGAAGCAAAGTATGATTTAATTTCCATTCTAAAACCATCTCATGTTCATGCTTAAGATCAATTGTTTTACTTGGCACAATTGTAGCTATGTTTCTTGCATAAATTTCCTTCCTTAATTGTTCCATTGTTTGAAGAGATTGATTTTCTTTTAAGTCATGAGCATGTACAACATATTCATTTGCTTCTTTAGTTAAGTGATATTGATTATGTTCCTTGTAGAATATTTATTAGTGATCATATAAATAAGGGTTGCCTAAGACCATTTCAAATTCATTTAGTGGCACCACATCACACGTTACCTCATCCAAAAATTTTGATGAAATTGCAAACTTTAATGTGCATTTCTTTGTTATGTCCAATTTATGATTGTTTCTTATCCATTTAAGTGAGTAAGGTTTATGATGTACCTTAGTTGTCAATCCCAATTGTTTCTTATCCACTATCTATCAATGTGTCGGTCTTAGTATGTTTCATTATGACCCTTATATGAAACAATTTACTTCTAGAATCATATCCATCACCAACTTTACCTGTCAAACCAACTGCTGTGATTTTAATCTCATCACCTAAATCATATCCCAAGTCTGTTGGTCGTGTTTTTGTTGCAACTGTTTTCCTCCCTTTCCTTTCTTTGAACTACTTTGGTCTCTTCTCTAGGTGCAATTGCCAACAATGGTCATCATCATGCCTTCTTTCTTGCAATGCTTGCAAGAGAGCTTCCCTTTATTTTCGATGAATTTGCTTTGTTTACATTCCCCTTTATTTTTTCTTCTTTCCTTGAAAACGATTCCCCCGATAAACCAACTCTTGTTTTCCCTGCTTCAATATACATTGCTTGAACATAAACCTTATCAATATTAGCAGGTCCAAACATAAATACAATGTTATGAATATGTGCAGGTAAACCTTCTATATGATTCATAAGAGTTTCTTATGTATGTAATAGAATATTTAACATTAATGCGATCTTACGAAATTCATCAGTGTATTCTTGCACTGGTTTTCCTTTTCTTAGTTTAAGACTTTTCCATTCAATTAAAGATTTTTCCTTATAGCCCAAAGGATTAAAATACTTTCTAAGTGCAAAAAAAAAATCCTTCCATGATGTAAATACATTACCAATTTGTTTAGTACCATGCTGCAACTTACTATGCCACCAGATGAGTGTTGTGCATGCAAGATGAAGCGATGCCAATTTGATTTGGGTTGCCTCATCTTTGATTTGTTTCACACTGCAATAAACTTCCATTTGTATGACCCAGTTATCAAGCCTCTCAGCATTGAATTCACCATCATACATGGGCAATTTGAGTTTCACATCAAGCTTAAGTAATGGCATATGATGCTTATGTTTATGGGAATATTTTCTTGGGGTAGAAGTTTCACTTGTACTTGAAGAAGAAGAAGATGATGGAGATGAAGGAGGTGAAGGAGGAGGTTTAGGAGGGTCCTCTCCTTCTTCACTTTTGTCTTGTTTTGAAGATTACCCTAGGAAAGGCCTCTTTCGTTCCAAGTAATCATCATATAATAAATTTACCATCTTCGACATCGCAAAAAATGTCTTTTGAAACTCTATCTCATTTTGAGACATTCCTTCTTTAGATGCCATATTCTCACTTTGAGAAGTCCTCTTTCTTGATCCAATATCTAGATCTCCTTATAAAAGCTCTCCTTCACCACGAGTTATCTTTTCCTTGGTAATTATGCAAACTCAAATAACCAACTGTCAAACAACTATGATACCACTTGATCTGAAAATGATCTTTAAAAGACTTGGTTGAGTTTTAAGCATGTGTTAAGTTACCACTTAGGAATTAAGAAGATAAGAACTTAATGAAACAATATTGCATCCATCATAAAGAATGAAGATCAGAAAATAGACATAAGTAACAACAAATCATAACAACAAGCTTGATAATGGAGTTCGGTAAGGTTTCCTACGTCTCTCGGCCTTTGTCTCAGTGGGGGAGGATTTCTTATTAATATTTAATTATTCAAACATACATCAGAAATGCATCAAAAGGATTACAAAATGGTCAGGTTGTGTTCTTCTTGACCTCAAAAATCCAACGCAACTTACGGAACTGAAAAAGGTTGAGCGTAGCTCCCGAAATTGGCCTCCAAAGTTTGCTTCCTCAATGGCTTTCCTGGATAAAAATGGCTTAGGATTTCAAAAACTTCATCATTTTGTTGTCTCTAAACTTCCTTGAACTGCCAGAAACCTATAAATTATATATATCTTGATTTGGGGATCCTATCCCAACTTCCTCCCAATATCTGGCCTTAAATCGGGCTCCAGATCCCCCAATAATGGGAAAAATCCACCAAAATCAACATAATAATACAAACAAATCATATAATATAGTTGAAAAACCAAAATTTGGGAAAAATGGCATGCTAGCCCCTTTACATTAGGCTCTTATTCATATGGGGCACTTCCATATGGCCTCTGGTTGGGTGCTAACTATTAAGCCTTGGTCTTAAGCTACTGCATTGCTCGTATGCATGGTCATGTGGGAAAGTGTTACCCACCCTCGTGATATGCTCCTGATATTGGCATCTGGTCATATGGTTCACATGTGGCCCTGGTCGGTTGGGCGAGCCCCCCACGTACTGAGATTTACCCCTAAATCTTGCCACATACAAATTTAAATAAAAAAAGTGTGCCATTTGTTTAACAAGAAACATGTGTAGCTCGGTCGGTTGGCTCTTGCTCAGAAGACTTGGGGTATGGAGGAGGTCGCATGGTCGAATCTTGCGGAGGTAAACTTTTTTTGACCCAACCAACCTTGGTCAAATCAAGGGTGCCACGTGGTGCCCTCTGACTGGGCCACGTATCACTTTGTGATGGGACCATACAGTCTAGTCACTGACATAGTCAACGCATAGTCAAAACCACATCACTATCCTTTCACCCTACCACATAATCATCCATACTACCAACTAACCTTCCCAGTCAGCTTCCACGTCAACATCCATACTTCCATGTGTCAAACTATCATTAGGCCATGTCATCATTTCGTACACCCACGTGTCGCATCCGTATAGTGTCACGTGTCAATCTTTTATTGGTCTACATCAGCCCCTGAAAATGCCAAAAATAAGAGACACGTGTCACCTCCTCATGCACCACATGTCCCTACTGACATCATGTTGACGTCAACAGTATGACATGTTGACTTTTGACTTTGACCACTTGATTTTTTCCTTAATTTCTTGATTTATGATAATAGACTTGATTTCATTGCTTCATTTTATTTTTTCCTTTTCCACTATTTGTTCTTCTATCTTCATTTCCAACTTTGGTTGCCCCGACGGTTTTCATCCTAGTTGAGTCTTATTGCCTCTGAAGGAAGGATTCACTAGCAGGACTTGAGGTTGCTACATGTGGTATCTCTTCGAACGGGTCCCATTGACTAATTTATTAAAAGGGTTTCCTTGCAGTGTTTTTAAATGTATTTCCCCTATGGTAAGATGTCCTCGATCACATATGCACACAATAAAATAGTTTGTATCTTCCATGATAATCCTTTTACTTAAATGTCATATAATAGTACCAAGTCTCCATCATTGATGTACTTCTTCTTAAGATGTCGATCACGCCAAGCTTTCTACTGATTTTTTTGAATTTCCTGATTTTGTTGCGCTAGCATCCTTTCTTCTTCTAAATGGTTTAGTTGGTAGAAGCATTGTCTTGTGTTAAACACATGATAAAACTCCAAGATGGAGGCTATTCGAGCTACATTTACACAGAAGTGTAGTGGGATCATTACTTCTAGAACATAGATTAGTTTGATGGGCGTCTCGCGAGTTAATATTTTGTATGTTGTTCTATAATCCCACAGTATTGATGGAACTTTATCATCCGAATCCTCTCTATCAAGTCCACATATTTTCATCAGGTCGTTATGTAATGTATTGTTAAATATCTCAACGGATCCATTATATTGTGGGTGATATTCAATTGTTTTTATACAATTGATCATGAATTTATTAAGCAGTACTTCAATTGTACTATTGATGAAGTAGGTTCTTTAATCACTGATTATTGTCGAAGGCCAACTGAATCTGGTTACTATGTTTTTGTAAATGAATTTTGTAGTTGTTTCCTTTGTGCATTTCTTCACTCGTTCTTCTTCTTCCCATTTGGTTAAGTATTCAAAAACTGTAATGATGTATTTTGATCTTAATTTTTTTCTCTTTTTGGGAAAGAACCACTAAAATCAATGGCCCATATTTCAAATGGTAAATTCGGGTTTACCAAGTGCAAGGGAATATAAATTTTTTGATAATGGTCATCCTAGATTTTGACACTTGCCACATTTCTTTACCTATTCTAGATAGTCTTTGTGTAACATCCCGCTCTTACATGCACTAAGCAAACTTATTCTTTGAGGACACTTGCTTGCAAGTGATCTGGATTATTATACTATTGGGCATTTGATTATGATTATGAGGCATTATGGATATGATGACATGTTATTTTATTGTATTGACATAGACAGGTGCTATTGACTTGGTTCTCTTGAGTCTGCAAGATTTGGACCTTGAGGATGTTGAGGCATCGACAGAACCCTTGGACTCTGGATCGAGTTAGGGAGTGGACTATTGGTGTTTGATTGTTGTATATATATAACATTTGTGCATCTGATTAGATGTTATGATTATGGATATTATTTCTAACATGATTCGTTGATGATGTAGGCAGGCGATAGCTTGCTGACCAGACTCAAATGTTGAGTAGAGGGGTCACGCACGACTACCAGAGATGTTGAGGGAGAGGTGTGGAAAACAACCCTGCCATCGCCTACTAGTAATCTCACTGTGGCTCAAACTATAGGTTAACGATTACCTAGTTTGATAAGACCCATGATGTCGTGAGGGCAGACTGTGACAGTCGCTCATGATGATTCTAAGGGGCACACAATAAGGCAGGGACCTTATTCCTTAGAGGCCCTTAGTCTTCCACAAGATCACCTGATGGAGTATTGACTCTAGGGGTTTTTTATGTCTACCAAGTCAGTCAAGAGGCGAGTTGCACCCTTGGAGCATGTAGTGTGTCCTGAAGGGAACGTCGTGCAAGGGAAACATAATGAGGCGAGTGGCACCCTTAGAGCACCTAGTGCGTCCTGAAGGGAACGTAGTGTTGTTAAATAATAAGAGAATAAACCTAGATGGACTTAGAAAAAATAACGTGATAAGAAAGTTTTAAAAACAATTTCCCTAATAAAATGTCGCCCAACCTCGAAAATTAAAATCTATGTCTAAAGTAATACATGTGGAAAAAACAAATTAATAATAACAATAATAATAATCATTAAACATGTGACGAAAAGGGGGTAAGAAACTCGATTAAATTATTAAAATCAAATGATTGAGGGATTTAAAATTTTAAAAGGGAAATGATTTTTTTTTACACATGCTAATTAAAATTTATTAATTAAAAAGAAAAAGGGGAAAAAGGGGTAATTTCTTACACTTGCTAATTCGAGTTTTAGATAAAAAGGGAAAGAGGGAAATTTAAAATAATTAGGAAACTAAGGGAAAAGGGGGAAAAATAAAGAGAAAGGGAAACTTAAGGAAAAAGCAAAATGACTAACTTAGCAAGGAATATTTCCTTTAAGAACTTTTTAAATTCAAGTCAACTAGTAAATTAGTAAGCGGGTAAGTCCTTAAAATGTGTAAGGGAATACGGGGACACCTAGGAGAGATTCTAGGAATTATTTTAGGTGGGTGAGGGAAATAGGAGTAATTAAATAATTAATGAAATTAATTTCTGGTGCAATGAAGGGAATGGGTGACACATGTATGAGGAGTATTTTTCTGAATTAAATTATTGAACAATAAATTAAATGGGAATTTGGGAAAGAAAATGACTTAGAAACTCTATATAAAGCAGGGAGGAGGAGAAGGATGTATCTATTCTATTATGCGTAATGTTACACTGCATAATTTTAGACTTGACTGACTTATCTTGTCGGAGTTGGGATACCCATCTCGGTGAGGATTGGTAGCTCGGCCTTGCGAGGCAAGCTGGGAGCTAGTTGTTCTCCGGCTTAGTGTATGTGGCCCCTCCATGGCTAGGAGGGTTGAGGGCAAAGAAAAGTACCCCTAGCATTGGTTGGGAGGTACTGGTGAAGTCACAACGGTCAGGAAGTGGGAGTTGCACGAAGCGTGCGAGACATCAACTCGGAGCGGTCACCTTGGGATACGGTACGCAAGCTTTGATTTTGCATGGTGGATTAATGTGGATTGTATGCCTTCATTTATGTACTTTTAATTGTGTAAAGGAATCGTTTTACTTAGCATTTTAATTGAGAACTTAGTTTCCCCTTTGCCTTAATCTCACTGCTTGACTTGATTCCCTTGGCTTTCGATCCTTGAATGCTGTGACTATCCTAGGGATTTTATTTGATTTATTGTGAAGAGTTAGTGCCTTATACTTCGTCCTCATCCTTATTTCATCAATCCACTCTTGATTAGTCGGCCAGGAGCCGGATCGATGGTCGTCACTTCGGTGTTAATAGACCTATAGATCCTAATGCCCTTCTTTTCTATGCATGGATGATGAGCGAAGGATAGTTGCCCAATTGTCTACCTCTGTTGGTTGTTCCTGGTCGATTGAGTGTCTTGCGCTTGGTTGTGTTTGATTACATCTGCGATTGTTATTCCCTTCCCGCAACGAACCTCTTATGATCCTCTACATTGATCCCTATGTTTTAATACCCTTCCTGGCAATTATTTAAGGCTGCGTTTTTAATGCTTCTCTTGACAATTTTACTGTGTGTTTTTCCTTACTTTTGGTCTTCCATTACTCTGCAATTTTACTCTGCGTTTTATTTTATTCAATGGAATTTACTCTCTACAATTCAACAAACTTAACCACAAAATTTTAAACTATGCATTCTTAATATATTCCTGAACAATTTACACTCTGTGTTTTTCTCTTTTATCACCTTTAATAGAAAATTCTACCTGACAGTCTTAACCATATCACTGCAGTGTAAATGCGGAAGTGATACCCCACTTACTCACCTTACCCAACAACTATTCTTGGCATTTTCAATGTGCATGGTAGTGTTTTCTTTTTTTTGTGTATTGGTTGAGATTTATTATCTTTAGACTGCATCTTTAACATACTTTGGACAATGAATAATGGTACCCCATGTGAATTCTTGTTACTTATCGGTTTATCACTTGTAACTCAAAAATTTCTTGTGTTAAACCTTTGCACTTTATGACTGTTGTTGGCATTCACCACTATGAATTTGATCCACTACAATTCACTTTACCCACGAATTTACTACTTAGATACGATTTTATTGTTTAGAAAAGATTTTATTATTTAGAAACGGATTTTAGTATTCAGATGCGATTGAAATAATTCAGAAGAGAATTCTTTATTCAGAAAATGATTAATGATTGACAAACAAACCATAGTGATTTAAAGGGGCAACGTTTTTATAACAACGATTGTAATGGTAGCATTTTCCTTGAATGTATATGATAGACATTTGTATACCCTGGATATGTTGGATCAAGGTGTGCGTCCTTCCTTTATGGTGGCTGCAGTCATTTCGACAAACACTTTCGAATTCGACTTTTCCCATTTTTCTCATCTAAACCCAAAAATTTATGACAGCATTCTATTAGTTGGAATACAGTAGACAACGTTCTCATTGTATATTTAGTTTAAATTAATAGACTGTACAATGAATATCCATCAAGATTTTATACCGCCAATGTTTAGTTACAACAAATCTTTACCAATAGCTTCTACAACAATTGTTACTGGGTTCATATTATTTTATTATGTAATATTTGACTGTGTTAGTAATACCTATTGACTACAAATTCACGTTTTTAAACTCAGGGATTCCCTTCTAATTATCTCAGTGGTTATCATGATTTCCACTATGCGAACCTCCCTTAAAGATGGCGATATCAATTCTATGGTTTATAGACAGAGATTTTATGAGGAATTAAACTATCTTTTATACAGTTAGTGATTTAACATTTATTATAGACAACCTCTTCATTTTAATAGACAACTTTAATTCCTTTAAGTCCTTTAACAGACAACGATTGTGACAACCAAATTAAAAACCAAACTCGTTAATAGACAACCTCTTCTTTTAACATCTTTTGAATAGAACAACCTTTAATTTGAATAAACAACCTTTAGATTAAATTAGACTAGACTTGTCAATTTATTTTTGGTATTGATTAAACTAGACTTGTCAAATTAGATTGTAATTATTGTTTATAGTTTTAGTATTGATTAAATTAAACTTGTCAATTTAGATTGTAATTATTGATTAATTTGTAATTTAGACTTGCTAAATTTGATTTGTATTTAATGTTAAATTAGATTGTTCATTAATGATTAATTTGTAATTTAGACTTGCTAATTTAGATTTGTAATCAATTTTAAAATGGATTGTAATTATTGACTAGTTTAGACTTGATGAACGGTCGGGTTGTTGTTGAATCCATGTTTTAGCTTGTGCTTCCTTCAAACGATGTCATCTTGCGTCTTGTCTATCTGTTGCTTGGGGTGCGAGAGTAGTCCTCTTGTCAGTAACTCGGCTCCTAGTGAGTTGGATTCATCTAGAGTCCTTGGTCCATATAGGTTATGTAGCGCTAGGGTTATAGTTGTGCCTATCACATGGGGACGACATGATTCCTGATGAGGGGATCATTGCATGCCCTAAGGGAAAGAGGTGAAGGATAACTCTGTCGGGGTCTGTTCTTTCCGTGTTGGTGTCGTGGATCGTTGTAAGTTTTTTAATGGTGCTTGGGACCAACGACTTCATCCGTTTGGTTGCGTGCCATCGAGGTTCTAGTTATCAGGTTATCGAGGCCATTGTGTCGGGATGGGGATGTTGTCTCTTAGCTTGTACGCATGGTCATGTTTGTGTTGAGCAGGTGGTCATTTCTCTCTGTTTTTTTACACAAGATTCGCCTAGTTTCTCTTGTGCAAGTGTGTGGAGTCATAGTTGTTTGTTGCATGTCTTGCGGGTGTGGTGCTCTCTGTCAGATGTGATGTCCAGCTATAATCATAGTTGTCGTCCTACTAAAAAAAATAAAAAGAATGCACTTGTCGGCATCGCTTGTAGACATAATGATGGGGTTGTTACACTTTGTGTAAAGTCGACCACCAAAGACCGACTTGAAGGATTTTTTTGATTGTCATGTGGACTTGAAAGTGACCCCCCACTGGGCATGTGTGTGCTTCATTATTGATGTCTTCACATTCATGCTCTAGTTCACATATTTTCATAATGTTTTCAAGTCCTATCTTGTAAAGATATGTATTTATGCGAGTGAATCATACAACTTTCATGGCTAGGATTTTTCATTTGTTGGATGAGAGATATTCAAGTGCTTTCTCTTCTAGAAAATTTCCAATTTCTTTTAATTATTTGGGAGTTTCTTCAACTATGAATATATTTGCATCTAGTAAATCATCAGCTATTCCTCACGAGTCTTCCCCTGTCTCAAGTCGGGATATATGATTCGGTTGGACATTCTTATTTCCTAGTCGGACTACTACTTCGAAGTAAAATGATTGAAAGAGTAGTAGCAATTGAAAATTTTTCCCTTGATGGACTGGTTTATTTACTATATATTTCAGTGCTTGTTGGTCTGTGAAAAATGCAAAGGGAGTTGCTAGTATATAGTGTTGGAATATTTACAGGGAAAATAACAATGTTAAAGCTTCGCGTTCAGTTGTCGAATAATCCCTTTTTGCATTATTTAATTTCCAATTGGCATATGCATTTGGGTGGTAGCCTATGTTGTCATATGGTTTGGCTAAGACCGATCTAACAACAATGCTTGAGGTATCGACATGCACATGAAATTTTCTCGACCAGTCTGGAAATCATAGGATGGGTTCGTCTACCACTTTTTGTTTTACTAGTTCGAAATATTTTTTGCATTCCTAGTTTCACTAGAACTTAACTTCTTTCTTTAAAATCTCATCGATTGGGAGTGCGATGTTAGAGTAATGTCAGATGAACTTTCTGTAATACCCAGTGTGTCCAAGGAATATTTTTATTTGTTTCTCTTTGACTGGTGGTTTCAATTCGAGGATGATTTTAATTTTTGCCATGTCAAATTTATCACATCCTTGAATACAATATGGCCCAATAGTATGCCTATAGGTGTAGAAAATATGCACTTTTTGATGTTTAAATACAATTGAATTTTCTTGCATCTTTCTAGTATCATTCTTAACAATTGGATGTGATATTTTAGTCAATTGTAGATAGTCCATTTGTCGAAGTACCACAAAAAAATGTAGTTCTTTCCTGATATTCCTTTTTTATAGGTACTTGATTGTATCCGAAGAAGTCGTCGGTGAATGAATAACATTCATGTCCCGCTACTTCATTAATAATCTCATCAACAAATTTCGTCGGGAATGGATCAGTCACTATGAATTTTTTCAATCCTCGGAAGTCGACACAGATTTTCAACTTTTGTGTCATGATTTTTGGGTTGCATGACCATGAGGCTTTCCCATTCTGACTTGTCGATCAGATATATAATGGAAACAACTACAATTTCTTCAATTTATTTTTGCACAATGGGATTGTATTTATGTGCTAACTTATATGATCATTTTTTAACAAGTTTGGCTACTGGGATGAGGTCAATTTTCATCTCCCCCATCTCCCAATCCTTTGAGGTCTTTGTAATCATGTGCCAGAAAATTTTGATATTCTTTCAATAGGTCGACTATTTCCATTGTTTTCTTGTCATACCAATAGTTTCCTATTCTAACCATTTTTTTTTCAATCATCTATTGAAATGTCAAATTCTTTGGTTTTAATTTTAACATCTATGCATTCAGGTGATTTTGACTCATCCAATTGGTGTTCTCCTACCACGACTTCATTACAACTTGATGAGAAGTTAGCTTTTTTGTAACATCTTTCTCTTCCTTTTCTTCCTTTGTCATGGAGTAGATTTTGTTTACATAGTTTTGTACTCGCGGATGGTTTTTCTTCCATCCAAATATCTATCCCATAAAACTTATGTTTTCCTTGTTTATTCGACTAGCTATGAAATTATTTGGACTATGTGCCAATATTAAATTACAAGTCAAAGTTGAGCCCATGTTGACTTTAGATTTTACATTTTTTTTGAATATTCTAGGGAATTTGTTTTTTATAAAATGTTTTTTATCTCTCTTGTTGCTTCATGTAGCATCCCTTCTTCAAGTTTGATTTCGAAGTCTTTAAGGAAGTTATTTTTATTTCGTTTCAGTTGAATGTTTGTCCACACACTTCTTCGATTTTATACCACTTGTGGGGTATGTACTCGTCCAATGTGTTTGGAAACATATGTTGCCACACTCTCTCATCCCTATGGCCTGATTTCATCCATTCTTTCTCACATTGTTGGATGTGAGCATCTGGGTCGAACCCAGGTTTAAAAGTTAGGATGTCAATATTTGGTGATAGTTTTTTCCCACCAAATATTTTTGCAATGTAAAGGGTGGAAGTTTTCCACATTTTCAGTCAAGGCGCATGTGTCTCCTGCCATTGGGTTTCTTGGATTGTGAAGGATTCAACTAGACTTTGTACTCTCCCTTGTTCTCTTACTGACTTGGAAACCTCATCAACATGCATCGATGGAGAGTTCCTTTTGTTGAACAAAAGATGTTTCTTTGTTTATGAATGTGTCTGAATTAGTGTTGGTGTTTTCTTGAGCTTTCTTTTGAACATCATAGGTAATGCTTGTACTGAGAAGCATGATTTGGATCTCATTATTGGTATCGCTTCTATCATCTAACACTGTTTGTCTTGGCATTCATAATTTTCCATTTTCCAATTGTATAATTCTGTATCTAAATTTTATCCTATTGACAATGGAGATACAAGTAAGATTTTTCCTTTAATGTTGGGTTATATGTTATCGTTCTTATCATTTATTACCTGATATAGTTGATGGGATTCATGTGCTTCGTCCCATGTCTCGGCCCAAGGTTTACCTTCCTTTGGGTTGAGGGGGATTATGAATTTTTTGCCACTTCCTTTCAATTTGATTCTATCTGTTTCAAGGGAAATTGTGGCCCTCATGTTTTGGCCCCAAGGTTGTCCAACAAATGTAGGGTAGTAAGGACATCCTTCAACCAAATTGAATAATTCAAAGTCGACTCTCGTTGGGATTCCCATTATAGATGTTATTATTCTTTTCGGCATGCGAATTGGCTCAATAAACTTTTGATTTGGTAACTTCAGAAAATTCATTGTAGCATGAAGAAGGTGTTTCCCAATTCGAACCCACGTTTCCCTTGGAAGGATGTTTTCTTGGGATCCGAAGTTGACTACAACTTGTTTGATTAAATTTCCATAAATTTCAAGATCGACTTGTGGGTCAAAGTCATTTGTTTGTCTTTCCTGCAAAAGCTTCTGAAGAATTTTGATTGGTCTTGAATATTATTTATATTATCTCAAAATGATCAGTAGGTCGATCAATCGACCAAACGACTATTTCTCTTTCAATAATTGAAGAAATTCATCTAGCGTAGTTTCTGAGATATTCTAGTGTCCTCCCTTATTCGTTTTTTCCTGATCAATATTTCTAAATAATTTCATTGCTTTCCTCATTATTTTTTCTTCAGATTTTGGGTCAGAGTATGTATTTTGGCCTCCCCTTTATCGATTTGGAATTTCTGTAAAAATGTCTTTGCCATCTACCAAGTGTGTTACTACATGGAGATTCTTTGAACTCAAAATATATTTTTTTGGCACTGTGTGTAATATATTGACAGGGATGATTTTAGGGGCTAAATTTCACTCATGAGATAATTTTCCAAGGTTTTTCCCAAAAAAATATTTCTTATTCTAAAAATGATTCACCCAAATTCTATAGGATAAAATTATTTTACCCTAAAAATCGCCAAAATGTTATACAAACTATATAGAATCCTTATGAATCTGAATATTTTTACAAAAATATTGCCAAACATTTTATAGTTGGCATATGAAGGATTAGTACGATTCGCCAAGGTTTCTACATTTCAAAATAAAATTTCATCCTTAAAATCATCCCTACAAGTTCAAAGAAGGATTAGTAAGATTCACAATTTTTTCTTTTAGTCGTTTTTCAATAAATGATGAAGTTGAAGCGCCTTCATCATCAATTTCTATTCATTGTGCTTTTTTCAAAATTTCTTCACATGTTGAGAGATCATACATACATAGTGGTACTCTAATATTTGGAATAGGCCTACTATGTACAATTGTACAAGCAATATTTCATCAATTCCATAAGGATTTTAACTCAAAAGGTCTTTAAACGTTTCTTGAAAAGATTCACCTAGATTTTGTTTCATTTCATTCAATTTTTGTGCCACAAGGTGGTTGATGTATTATGTTTTGAATAATTTGAGGAAATTTTTCTTGATATCTGACTTCGAGCATTGTTGATTGTCTGTATAAGTCATAAACCAGGTAATATTTCTATCTTGAAGTGTGGCACCAAATTGTGTCATTTTTTTATCTTGATAAGTTATGTCTATTGCATCTTAGAATTTCTCACACACAAACCAACATATTTTGGGATCCTTGTATCCTTCATAGATCGGAATGTAATTGAGACCCATTGTTGTTTTCTTATATCTCTTCGAGGATGGAAATATTACAAGAGTTTGGGTCAGAGACGACTGAGAAGTCAAATTATTTTCTTGAGTCAAAACATTAATATTCAACTCGACTAGTACAATCTGTTGTTGGTTTTAAGATGGGATGTATTCAATTTCTAACTGCACTTATTCGTTTCTTGGATTTGGAACATCTGCCTGACAAAATTTGTCTATATACTCGACAAATCATCCTTTGAAGGGTCATGTTGATTCGTTTTCACTGTTTGTTTAATTTGAATCTTCCAATCATAGATTTGGTAAGGGGGCAGAGTCCATGAGGTATCTTGTGTGAAGAAGTATATCTTCTTATCTATTTTCTTGTGCTTCAATTAGCACCGTATCTCTTATTTGACCAATTCTATCAGTTCAACACCACACCCTTGGTGATTTTGTATCCACATGAATTATTTGTCGGAGGAAGTATGCTATATGTGGGCGAGGACTTCTTGCAGGGGAAAGTTAAACCATGAGTATTCAATTGTCAATATCCATATCGAATTGGTGAATTGATTGTTGGGAGCGTTGACTACCATGCTCAATTGCAAGCTTCTACTCCTCCCAGGAGCCATTCGGGTGCTCTCAAGAGATTCTCCAGTCATTTGAAACTCTTGAGTATATTTTATATGAGATTTCATGGGATCCCTCTCATTTCGCAACTCTCCTCATGTCTTTTGTCTCTTGTCCTGCTCTAGCTTTTGTATATTCATCAAGGGTTTATGGATCTACATTTGAAATTTAGACTTCACATTTGATACAATTATCTTCCTATTGACTTCTGACATTTTTTACTTGGGTGTGCTTTGACTTTATACCATCTCAAATATCATCCAACTCATCGAAACCGACCCAACTTACTCACGGTCAATAGTGTTGATCATTTCTTTTATGCTCATTTTTTTAAGAATTATTCCTAAGCTTTTTTGGTGTCTTTGTAGTTAGATTCCAAGAATCATTCCCACTCATATTGTTTCTCGTTCCAATTAGATTTTGGTGGAGGGCTTTTTTAGAAGGTGTCGATACTCAATGATTTCATCGACTTATTTTTATAAGAGGAACTTGAGAAGTAATGATATAACAATGCAAAGAAACCCATCATGAATTTTTCCATAAAATTTATTTTTGATGGTTTGGACTAACTCGTTATCTTCAATTTATTTTTCTTCAATGTAGTCTTGAATGATCCTCTTGAACCACTCCTTTAGGTGTGTTCTTCCTCTGTTTATGATTTTATGCACAGTTCCAAATTCGGTAGGCACAGTTGACTACTTAAGGGAATGGGCTAGCTGGTCTACCCAGATACACTATATTCTAAGCCTGTTATTGCTCTTGCTTGTTGGTCTACTCATAAACCACATATTCTTGGCCTGGTATTGCTGTGTAATGGGTTCACGATTTAAAGAAATTTTATTTCACTTGAAAAATAATAGTTCTTACTCTTTACACTCACACTTATTTCCATGCATATGCATGGCACTTGCGGCCATGCATGTTTGATGGGGAAATCTACTGGGATTTATGGAACTAGAAAACCTTGTGATTATCTTTTGGGAATTCACTGCTACAGCCACCACAAGTGTCATAGTTTCTGATGTTCATGACATTGTCCATACCCGGCCTAGAGTGAGCACGCCCTCAAATTTCGAGAGGTAGTTTTGAAATTCCTCCCATTCTTCTAAAAGTATTTGCAATGAACAAATTCGATTTCAAAAGGATAAATAGATGGCCATGTTCATGGTTTGTCTAGATACGGTTTCAAAATTGGAGCATGTGATGAATATATATTGACTTTTTCTTTATGCTTACCAAAGTCAGTGCTAGTATATCTGCCCATGCTTATCATATCTTGTGAAGTTGTACAATGAGATACATTGAATTTTTCAGATCAAAAGATAGACGTTGACAAAGTTATTTTCATTTTTAAGTTTACCTTGTGGATACCGTATGAAGCATGATTATTAGCTAGGAAAACAAATAGAAATTATCTATGAAAACACAAATGATGCAATAAGCTAGCTGACATTTCCCATCAAAGTCTTACCCATGACCGAGCAGATACAAATGCCCCACAACTCTTAGTGAGATGCATTGACAGTGAGATATTTTATGTGACGAGTGCAAAACAAGATCTTGATGAGAAAAATGTCCATAAATTAGTTCACGTGAGAATATTATAGCCATCTCTGTGAGTGCATCGTATGTTAGGGCCTTAGCCGTGTCTCAAGGTGATTGAGAAAGATTCAATTTGAAAAGGTGATACGTGTGCTCCAAACTAAAATTTCTCGGGAAGAATGGAGCAGGGGAAGTTGAACGTTTTGACAACTCCTTCCCGAAAGACCACCGAAAGCTCATAGATGTCATTCCTTATGCAAATCTATAGGTAGTGCGGTTGTCGAGGGTTAGCCTTACCTTCCTTCACTCACAAGTAAGTAAAATTGCACATTTTCTAGTGTTGCATACAATTGCTTGTGCCTGGGCGATGGCTAATGCACGAGCTACTTGAAGAATTGAGATATGGGGGATATTTATGGCCTAATGAATAATTGGGTGTTTAGATCGTTCCCTTCATCGCTTACTAGAATTTCCAACAGCAATGGGCCATTCATGTACAATAGCTATGGTCCTTTCATCTACACGCAATCGTGCAAGCAAGATGGAATGGAAATGTGATGAGCATAAGATGTGGTGAAGTGTAGAGAGGTAATGTAGTGAAATCAACACTGAAGTTAGCGAGATAGCTAGATTTATTGGATACCTCTAATGGATTTCCAATTCCCTCAATGCAAGTCATGCATTGATACAAGGATGTTCGAGGGACATAACTTTTGACTCTCGTTATCTATTCAGGATGAAATTTAGGGAGTTGTGTGTCAAAGAGTTCACTCATATGTTGATATGGTACTTCAGATACGACATCCTTTTGACATTTTTCCAGGGTCAAATTCCTTCATAAAAGGACTCAAATTGGCATTTTAGTGTTTTACGATAATTTTTAAATTTTTAATTATCAGTTATCTCTTAGTTTATGAACCTAATAAGAAATGCAAGTTGACAAATAGTGTCTCTTTAGTTAGCTCTTAGTTATTGGTCATTTTTAGAGTCATGCGAGAATTTCCTAAAATTAGCTGTTTTTTTCTAAAATTAGTTGTTTTTTCTAAAATTAGTTGTTTTTTCTAAAATTATTTTTTTTTTCAAAAATATTAGATAGTATTTATAAGGGGTTGAAATTCCATTGAATAGTTAGGATGGATAAGGAATAAAAGAGAGCTATTTTCCATTTTCGTGTATTTGCATGGTTTTTATACCTTACATGCATGAATCCAAGTTTAGTCGTTACATCATCTAGTATCAAAGCAGGAAGATGGGTGGGAGAGAAGTGGAAGAGAAGGGTATCTTCCTCAGATGGATAGATATATGAAAATCCTCCAAAGGAAAGTATTAAATCTTACAAATGTGTTTTCTAGTCAGAGAATAATACAAAGAGAAGTCTGTAATGAGGAGACTGCCCGAGGAGATGTAGATCATGATACAAAACATGAAGAAAAACAATTAGAGCACCTGAATTTTGAAGAGAGGATGTCAAGGTCTCTAGAAGGGAGAACTAATGGGATAAAAATGGAAATTTAAGAATATGCAGAGAGTCTTTAACCAGAGGAGTTAATAGATTGGTTGAATTCCATGGAAACTATTTTTCAATGGAGGTCGATGACAGAGGAAAAGAAGGTGAATTTTCATGTGCCAAGTTGAAGGTTCATGCCATGATATGGTGGGCTAATTTGCAGAAATATGGAGGAAAATTAGGAAAAGACAAAATTGCGACTTGGAGCAAGATGGAAAAAAAATTGCGACAATTATTTTTTCCTTTGGACTATGCCCAAACCCTTTTTTCGTAGATTTTAAAACTTGAAGCAAAACCCGTCCACTGTGGAGGAACTAAAAAATGAGTTTTATCAGTTTTTCATTTGTGTGAATCGCCAGGAAACTGATGAGAAATTGGCTACAAGGTATGTGATTTGTTTAAAATTTTCTATTCAAGATGAATTGAGAATGTAGAGGGTTCGCAGCATGGAAGAGGCATATTGATTAGCCTAAAATTCCATGGAAAAACAAAACCGATAATTTGTTCAAAGGAATAGAGGAGAAAGGAGGGGAAAATCGCCTACTTCATGGGGTAGTTTTAACTATGGAAGAAGTGAATCATCCCAAAGAGTTGAGAAAGAAGAAGCTACTCATCAAGGTAACCTGAATCATCCACAATGAAGAAGATTTCAGAGAAGTGCAGGTTACGACGGTGGCAGAGGAGGACCTTATGTGTTTTTTAGGTGTGGTGTAGATCGACCATTTGAATGCCCAAATTATAACATGCAAGAGACGAAATAAGGACAACAACCTAGTTTAAAATTTGTCCAAGCTGAGAATGAAGAAGAAGGAGTTGAATCTTAAGTCCCGCCTGATATGGGGGAGAGTCTCATGATATAGAGGTTGATGATGATTCCCGAAAAAGAGAAAAGGAAGAGTATCACTAGCGACAATGACGATTCTTCACTTCAGACAAATATTTTTTGAACCAGATGCACTACTGGGGGGAAGGTATGTCAGGTTATTGTTGATAGTGACAATTGTGAAAATATGGTTTCCAAAAAGATGGTAGATAAATTGAAATTAAGCTGTGAAACACATCCCCATCCTTACCTAATTTCATGGTTCAAAAAGGGGAATGAAATCACCATCAATAAAATATGTTTCAATAAGTTTTCCATCGGTAATACTTGTAAAGATGAAGTATGGTGTGATGTCATTCCAATGGATGCATATCAACTGTTATTGGGGAGGCATTGAAAATATGACAGAAAAGTCATGCATGATGGAGGAAATAATACCTAGACCTTTTTAAAGGATGGATTGAAAGTAATCGTATTTCCCCTTAAGGATGGGGGGAAAACTGAAAATTTGTTGTCAGAAAGAGAGTTTGTTAAGGAGATGAAGTGATGTAGGGATTTTATACCCTGCAGGAGCTTAGCTCCCTTAGGTTCTTCCTATACCTAAGACAGGAATAGAGATAGGAGCAAAGGATTATTCTAAACTTGATAATATGTCATGATCTACAAATATATCAATTCTCTACCAATGAATACACAAATTTACATGAACAATCGTTCAGAGGGAAATGTCCATCATATCTTCTATTAATCAAGTAAGAAATATTACAACTTACAGGTGTAAACTGAAGACATATATTTCTTCCAAGCTCCTTTCCCATGCCAGAGTAACTTTGCTAGTTGTTTCCCCCCCTTCCCATGAAAACGGATTCATTCTTATAGGGAATTAGAGATAAGGACATATGGTTAATGGGATAAGATCTTAGGGATTATATTGGAAGCCTTCTCGGGACTAAACCCCAATAAATCAAAGAGAGGTCCCATCCATCACAACAAAATCCAAAAAAGGTAGCTTTTAGGCTCGGTCTCGACCTAAGTACACAGACAGAGTGACCCATTAGAGACTTGAAAGTCTAGAAAGGGAGATCAACCACTTCAGTCGCAGGCTTGAGAAATGACAAGGGTGACCGAATGGAGATTAGGCTATAAAATCAATGGAAATATGATGAAAGATGAGTGAGTTGGGTAGGTGACCTATAGGAGATGATGTCTTAGCAGTTAGGGAGTTAATAATGCTATAACAGATGCCCCCTAAAGTGTGAAGTTAGATAATGTGTCTGATGGTCAAAATACTTTACCAATAAAAGGTGTAGAGATGTGCGCGAGGAGCTTGGAGAAGAGCATCACCAGTGCTGCAAAAATGATCCCTAAGGTGGGAATTCCCATGCTCGGTAAGACAGATGATATCATAGCCACCATAATACACTGCAGATCTATGCATGACACAAGTGATGGCCACAAAAAGTACATTGTGGATAGATTAAGAAACAAACATGACTCGATTCATGGCCACAAAAGTATAAACTGTAGATCCATGAAAGATGCAAGTGAAATCATAGCCATGACCAAGTACAAATGTGGATCCATGTGACATCACACAAAGCAGTGAGCTCATAAATAATATCCATCGCAGTTTTAGAAAGAGTATCGTGGAATAGGAGATTAATCTCCCCCAAGGTCTTCCTCTGTAATCTGAATGGTATGATTCTATGACATGCGAATAAAGGAGTTGAAGTCAAGCATGGTAGAAGCCATTTGATTACCAATCATTGATGTATCCCTATAAAAAATGTGAGGGAATCCACCAATGATGATGATGGAACCCAATATACTGAGTACAATCTACGAAGTGTGAATAAAGGAGTTGGTGTCGAACACTTGTAGAGTCATTTGACAGGAGTCAATGATGTAAACCCACTGTAAAAATTAAAGGAGACCTACCACAGATCTCTGTAAGCCCCAGGCTACTGGTGGGTTTCTAGATTTCAATCCTAGATAATGAGTTGAATTCGAAAGGATGAAATCCATTGAAGGAGGGCCTTGATGTATCCCCCATCAATCGACGTGAAACATGAAAAGATGGATTGTGTGAAAATGATAATAGTGGAACACAAATTACACATGGATGGCATTGATAAACACGCATAAAAGGATGGTAGGTGACTAACATATGTAGGACTTCCCTTCAACAAGTATGCATGACAATTTATTTGACTTGACAACATTAACTCAAGTGAAGACCATAATAATTTTTCATGGACTGGTGAGGGGAACATGACACAATGATGGGACTGGTGGTCAAATGAGGGAAAATGGATAACCCGACTATAATATGAGGTGATAAAATAGGTACGTTGTTCAAGGGTGACGCAAATTAAGGGAAACTTCCAGTTAATGAAGACAACAAGATTGAAAAACCCTCTAAAAATTCCCCACCATGATCGATGAGTACATATTTCTAGTTTTATGTTCTGGAGGAGGATAACAGATGCATGTTATAGCTCATTTGGAAATGAGTCTGTCAACATATTATTGATGAGCCTGAGGAAGGAGGGGTTTGGTCCCATGAATGGGTCCTTCGATGTAAATTTTAACGAGTCCAAAGAAGGAAAACTCGATGGCCTTTTCCTATTAGAGAGTTTGAAAAGGTTGTAAAGAAAACTCTATATAGTTACCTGTGGATTTTTCTCGAGCCCGGGTAGGTTTTTTCTCGCTGGTGCTTTTCATTTTAGGAAGTCTGAAAAACTTAAAGAAGACTCCACGAGGGTACTTTTATCGTAAATTTTAGTCTCCTGGGCCTGAAAAAATTTAAAACAATGTAAAGGAGAGCTCTCCTAGCCACAAGGGATAGGATGTTCCATTTTCGTAAATAGTTTGTGTGGCCCGAAAATGGGGTAAACTTATACCAGGTGTACATATTTTCAAATCCATGATACTAGCGTGAAAAGACAAGCATACTTGATGATCTTTTCTTTTTTAAGGAGTTGAAAAAGAGATTGAAAAATACTCCATAGAATGGTTCCATAGCTTCTGTCGATAGGATTCCTCACAAAACTAAGGTTAGTATATGGTTTTATGAGAACAAAAAATGAGAAATAGCCAAAAATGAAGAAATAGAGCTTGTTATAATGTGAACAAGGATAAGATGAAGCTATATGTGGTTAAAAAATAGGGTTTTTACCTCATTTTACCCATTTACCTTGGTGAAAGTTTGGAGAGCATTTTTCTTGTTCAAATTTGGAGTAGTGATTGCAAAGCATGGAACCATAGATCATGTACCTTTCAACCAACAAACAACAGGTTGGACCTTATCTTACAAAACCCATATTGCAATTTTGTTTTTTATGCATTTATTTATTCATGGCATAACTTGAAATTGTTTAGTCTGTGTGGTCGCTACCGGCCTTCATGTTGGGAGTGATAGAATGGTTCGGTCCCTCTGTGTGAAGAAGGAAATCACAATTGGTCACATCCATGGTAGATTTGAGGGGCAACTGACCAGTATGGTTGTGATCGATCGCATTGTCGACCAAAAGAGGTCGCGACCGGTCTCCCTGTCTACTTAGGAGGGTCGCGACCGAGTGTATTTTTGGATTTTGTTTTGCAAATTTTTTTATGAGTATCATATATGAGTGGGTTTGAAGAAAATTGGTGTTTGTGGTAGGTGTGAGAAATAATGTTGGAGTGGAGAGAGCACGAACATGAAGAAAATGATAATGTTGCGCTGGATTATCCTCCCGCTCTAGATTCTTTCAGGAGTTGTGGGTTATTGCAATTCTTCCTATGTGAGAACATGTGAGCCTAACCAGTCATGTTACAATGGTTGGTTTATATGTGGGATGCATATCAACAACACTTTCTGGTACAAGACCAGGTATTAACCTTGGAGATTGAAGATATTTACTTTCTTATGGGTTTGTCTCGTCATGGTGCCACCAAAGTCTTCATAGGTGGAAAGAGGAGTGGTGCAGATTGGGTGGATGACTATGTGGCTCTCTACTGTCACCTGGGTACAAAAAAGAGTAGCAATAACATGCCAATTTTTCAAGTAGTGGACTTGACCTTACATACCAATTTATTCACCATTACATGGGCGACAAGGAGTAATTGGTCGCACTTGGTTTCGAGGAGCCAAGTAGATTATGTCATGATGAGTCTATTAGATACAATATATAATTGGTGTGTTGCAGTGTTGGAAAATATGAAGGACCAGTTGACCAAGTGAAGTTTGGGTAGACAAAATAAATTTTGTTATGGATCCATTTTGTTATCTTTCTCTTTCAAGCAGGTGCCTTCATCAAGTCCATGGGATGTGGTGGCGGATGTTGGGTATAGAGATCCAACTATGAAGAAATGGACAGATCTGTTGTCCCGACTCGGGGGAGGGAACACAATTCCAGTTTGACGCCAATTTTTTTTTATATTGGGATCGCCAGATAGTGGCAATAGATGATTATGCATATTACGGTGTGGATTACTGTGATTATCCAGATATGGTTCTCTTTGAGGGGGAAAGAGTTAGTGATGAGTTTGGTAAGAAAGATAAAATTTCAGTATATATATTTTTGTTTTTTATTTTTAATGTTTTAGTGATTTTATGATATATAAATGTTTTTGTGTGTAACATAACAAATAATTTGTGATGGGAAGATTGTGCACCATCATGTCCAGTAGGGATGTCACCACTGAATAGGGGAGGTGAACAAATCAGGATTGGGAGAGGAATGCATGGTGGGATAAATGATGCAGAGTTCTAGGAGTGTCTCGAGGAGAACCTCGAGCATTTATATGTTGGAATGACGGTGCCACATATGGACGATATACCTTTGTGTATGCAGAGGAGTGTAGTCGATGTAGGGAACCTATTTAGGAGCCTTCTGAGGAAGGTCGCGCAAGCAGTGATTTTTTATAATGACCATAGGGCTCCTTGAGATGACTAGTGTTCTTTAGTATGATGGACTTTTGGTTCATTTTATGTTGCGGATATATGGGCGGAAGGCCCAATTTTGTTATGTTATACCAGTTTTGAATATTTTTTGGACACACTTTTTATATATATGGACATATGGTTTTATGATTTATACTTATATATATCTGATGAAATGGTTTATACAATATTTGTTTAAAATGATGCTTTTTAATGAATTTGATGCAAATTCAGCGCAAAATTTGCTAGTGAGTCAGCTAAGGAATTGATTTGTCTTGGTATATGTTCATAAGTGATAAAATAAAATGATTTTTTCAAGAGTCCTACCCTTAAATATTTACAAAAAATAATAGGATGTCGAATAGAATAGGTTGCGTTAAGGTGTGAAATGATGAGCTCAGATTGTAGGTGTACTATCAGGTGACGTATTCCCAAAGCATATGCTTCAGTCAGAAGTTCAATGATGACATTGTATTCTTCAACATTGTTCATTGCAGGTCCTAGATAGATGCCCCCAAAGATTATTATTTTGTTGGTGGGTTAAAGGATCAACCAGGTAGCAGAAGCCATATTCTAGGAGGTGCAACTAGCTCCATCCCCATATCCATAATAGGCTGAGGAAAATGAATACATTTGCAGCTCAAGCATTTAAGTATGATATGCATATTGACAAATACTATCGCATACAAGGAAGAAACAAAAAACCATATCATACTATAATCCATATGGTACAAAGCACTAGATAGCGCGAGGCTTATGCATAGTAATTTTTCAAGTACAGCCCGTTACGAGGCTCCGAAAGAATATTTTCTTTGTAATAACCTAACTCATAGGATCATTTTTGAAGATCGCGTTTGACAACATAGGTCCCATACCACAGGGGTTCAAACTTTCCTATGCCCATTTTGTCACGGTCTTGATCGTAGACCAACACCAACTCACCTTATGAAAAAACTTGAGGGAGAATTTTCTGATCATATTGTGACTTTAATCTCTTTTTGTGGGATTCATTAGCCATGATGGCCTCATGATGTCACTCATCAAGGAGAGATAAGTATAGTAGTCACTCTTCTTCATCGGAGCTATTAGGAAAGAGTTTTACAAGTAGCTTAAGCGATGGAATTTTTCATTCAATGGGTAGTACTTCCTCTAATCCATACACGAGTTGAAAGGGTGTGAATCCTATGGAAGTCTTTCTATAGGTTCAATATGCCCATAAGGATGAAAATAACATTATATGCCAATGGGATTTATGATTTCCAATCATCCTTTGGGGCATTGTTTTGAGTACCTTGTTAATGTATTCAACCTGACCATTTTCTTGTGGATAGTAAGGAGAAGAGTGTTATTAGTCAAAATGAAAAAAGGTAGATAGCTTAGTCATCACGATATTACAAAAATGTGATCGATGATCGGTCAGTATAGATTTTGGTACACCAAATCTTGCTATAAAATGATTGAATACGAATAATGTTGCAGTTTTGGCGTCATTAGAGTATGTGGGCATGGCTTCTTCCCATTTGGTTAAATAATGAACGACCACAATTATGTGATTATGACCATCATCACAAGGGGGTTTACATGTGGTAAAATAAATGCCCCATTTGGAAAAATGGCTAATTGCAACAACAAGATGTAGGGGAGCGGGATGTGCACGCATTTTCTTAAAAAATATTTGGCATGGGTGGTATTTTTGGACTGCATTCATGCAATCTTTAAATATTGTGGGCTAAAAATACCCTACATGTAATATTTTTTGGGCAGGCTAACCCAGATAGATGGTCACCACATTCTCCTGAGTGGTTGTCATTAAGAATTTTTTCTTCTTCGGAGTGGATGACACATCGGCGTAACACCATATCTACTCCATGATAGAAAAGTGTATCACCAACGATGCGACACACATCATGTTTGGACATTTGAGGGTGAAAGCATTGGGTCTAGAGATAAATGAGGATGTCTCCATATCAGGGGTCAGAAGATTCGATGGGGAACAAAGATTCATCAGGTAATGAATCTTGGACAATTGATTTGTCAATCACTCGAGGAAGATCGATCATTAATTTTGCAAAGACTAAGGATTTCTTGGATTTGGGGGTAGAGAACTCGAGGTGAAATTATTGTAATAATACAATCCATTTCAAGTAGTGACCTCCCAATATTTGTCATGACAAGATATATTGCATAGGATTGGCTTCAGATATAACAATAGTGGTTCGAAGGAGAATGTAATTCTATAATTGTTGGATAGCGAAAATTGTTGCCAGTGCCAACTTATCGACATAAGGATAATGAAGTTCAGTGCCAATTAAGACTTTACTAAGGTAGTAAAGAACATGTTTGTTATTGTCTTCATCAATTTGGACTAAGATTATTTCAATAGTAGTATCGGATGTCGCAAGATACAAGGTAAAATATTCATTGTAATTCAGGGGTTTCAATAATGAAGTGGATGTAAGAATATGCTTTAGTCGATCGAAATAACATTGATCTTGTTTGTCCCAAATGAATGGGACACCCTTTTTAAGTAATCTTATGAAACACTTAGTAATATCTGCATAGTTGATGATGAACCGTCTTAAAATATTTTCTTGACCTTGCAATTTATGAAGTTGGTTAATGGTAACG
>JASDQU010104917.1:124026-136007 GCA_032191745.1 Picea mariana
AGTAAATCATAGTTTAGGAACATTAATTTAAATTAATAATTTAACCATTTAATAATTTAATAATTCATTGATACATTAATTATGTATTAATATATTAAAGTTGGTTCTCAAAGTATGTCAGTCGTCAACTAGCAACAACCACTTTATAAAAGTGGTTGATATACACAGATCGACGTCATTAGTTTTATACAATATTATTATATATTACATTAATATATTAATAGACCATTATTATATATACATTAATTTATTAATATAATATATTTATTAATTTAATAATTAATTTATACATTAATTATGTATTAATATATTAAAGGTGGTTCCCTCAAGAAGAATTTTCCTACAATAGTTCAATAAATATATACAGAAAACATTTACAAAAAACATTCAATAATTGCAACAACAGTTGAGACAAAAACTACAGGCCAATAATGAACAAAACAAAATTATAAAAGATACTCATCAATGATATTAAGTATTCAGTGAAGGTGATTTGGTGATGGTTTATGTATGTAACAGCTACACTGATTGCACAACTACAACCAAATTAAAATTTGTGATCCTTCCAATTATATTTCCAAACGTAGAAACAAAAAGGTCAAAAAACTAACCTTCCGATCCCAATTTACGGGATTTAGGAATCCCACGATTTTCTTTCTCGTTCACGTCAACCATATCTATACACTAGCATAACAAGTTGCGGGGCACAACCACTTAAGTTGTGACTGATGAACGCTGATAGGCTATCACACTGATTAAACAATGTTAAAATCTTCTTTGAACAATGTTMAAATATTTTCAGACTTTCAGATAATATAAACTATGTCAATGTCAATGGAGCACTCGTTTTGCATGAGACAGGTAGGGTTTRTRGACTTTCTAATGGGCGGAAATGGCTTGGCATAAATCCTTCATCACCGTAGTCAAAAGTGCGGCTTATTCTTTTTCTTGTTTTTAGCTTAAAAATGCCCGTACATCTCCTCCACTAAACTCTTTGAGGAAATTAACAGAGATGACGCTTTTCTCACGACGAACAAAGGTTTATGGTTATCCCAAAATTCTCCTAAGAATACTTGCTATTCATTCTACATACTCGGCCTCTCTTTCGCTTATACTAATACAATTTAATTCACTAAGTGTTACATAGATCTTATTCTTTCTCATTATATGAATGTCAAACTACAGAAGTTCAGTTAAATATAATAGATATTTTTGTATACCTTGTGAGAAGGGCCATTCAACGTTCATGAGAATACTTCGTCTTCTGATCGCAAAGATAGCTGTCAACTCTAAACTCAAGGTTTCAGTTGGAACTGAACACTGTAAAACCAATGCAGCAGAAAATAAGGGAATTTTTCCATACTGTTAGAGATGTGGCAGACATCTTGGAGATCTTATCGTCAATAGCAGCATGCCTCTTGATTATGTACATCAATTTTTGCAAATATTGTTTTTGAGAATACTGGACAACAAAAAGCGAAATTGAAAAGCATACAGTTTTCACAGTCATACAAACTAAAACTAAAAGCAGCTTTCTTGGCCTTGCCCCCCATATGAATGAGCCAATGGGTCAACCTTAACCATGGGTATGAATGAGCCAATGGGTCAACTTTAACTATGGGTTTGTTAAGTGAAATTCAGGGTAAATATGGAATCCACCAGGAATGATTTTAAGGATAGAAATTAATTTTAAAATGTAAAAACTTTGGTCAATCTTACTAATCCTTCATATGCCAATTATAAAATATTTTACAATATTTTTGTAAAAATATTTAAATGTCTAAGGAATTTATATAGTTTATATAAAATTTTAGCAATTTTAAAGTAAAATAATTTCATGATTTAAAATTTGGGTGAATCATTTTTAAAATAGCCAATCTTGTTTTGGGAAAAACCATGGAAAATTAGCCCACTAACTAAATTTAACTCCTAAAATCATATGTCCACTAGTGGCCCCTCACCTGCATATTCATAAATATATGTCCAAAATAAAACAAGTACGTGCAACAATATGACAGTTGTTAATCCATATTGAATGCTGGAGACTGATTTATTCTATACATATTAATCTTGGTTAATTAGGTAAACCTGGCAATCAGTGGTTAGAGAAGTAAATTATTAAAAAAATTATTAAACATATTAAGTAAGTAAATGTGAAAAAGTAAACAAGTATATGTAAACATTTATAAATGCAAGGATTTTCAATCACTAGCCATAAGATTAAGACTTATAATTAAAAGATCATTAATTATAACTATTTCCAATAAATTAACTTAAATCAGCTAATAATTTCACCTTAAAATTTTCAATGACTAACCATAAGATTAAGATTTATTATTAAAAGATAATTAATTATAACCATTTCCAATAAATTAACTTAAATCAGCTAATAATTTCACCGTACCAAAGGACACGCCATTTGAATTTACAAAGAATAATGTAAAAAACAACACCACGAATAGCTGTATTTCACACAGAACATTAACCAGATATTAATCACAATAACTCAATGTTTGTAATGGCCTGATCCTTCAGCAACAGTTTAACAAGCAAACCATGTAATACCACAGAGATTTTAATTATGAAGCGGCCTTAAATATCCGTTGTGGTTGACGATTCTCCTCCAGTTTTTTCTTGGCTTCAACCCGATCTGCATGGCCAAAAAAGCAGGAGATGGCTCGTTTGTGCGACGGCTTAACATTCGGGCTGATGGCAGGCTGATATTTTTCGGCTGATGTCCACGACTCTCTCCGCCTGTGGACAGATGCATTGGGAGGCGTATAGGCGTTAGATCTGGAAATATCTGACTGGATAATCTCAGATTCTAGATCTTTGAGAGCTCGTAATTTGGTGTAATGGCCGCCTTCAATCTTGAACGATTCCGAGCCTTCTGTTGAATTAAGATGGTGATGAGAAGGATTCCGGCCATGCCGATAGTACCGACGACTGACAGCTTTATACACGTAGGGAAGAATGCCCTCCATGATTTTTTATTTTTTCTCTTCTCAGTTCCAGTCGATTTCGATTTGTGCGTAACAGGTCCTTCTGAAGCTAAGTAGGCGGCACAATAAAGAGAGAAACATGCAAGTATATATATTGTGCAGTCTAAAACAAGATCGACCACTTGAGCAAGGAGGGCCACGATGATCAGTCAAATTGAAGAAACAGGTTTTCATACGTTTCTTCAAACGGGTGGAGTTTGGCAGGTCTTTTATTTAAACAAACCGATAATAGGTGTTTTTGTTTTTGTTTTTGAGAGTAAATAATAAATAAAACGTAAGGAGGTTATTGATGCATAACCAAATTCATCCATTCACCAACGCTAACTGATGCGCTTATTGTTGTGAGGAACACGTGTTTTTCTTACCTATAAGTTTGTTATGGATCAGATTTCTCTTCGAATTATAGTATTTTTAACATAACGACCTTGAATTTTATTTTATTTGAAACTATTACAATGACTTGGATTGCATTAAGATTAGTATATCTCTTCAATGTGCTACTCATGTGGTAATCTCTTCTATTTTTTAATTGTATTAGAGTTTATTTTTCTTTCATCAATGTAGATTCCCTCTTCATTCACAGTACTTTTAAATTTCTTACCATGATGATTTACAAAAGTCACATAATATGTTTAACCTCAACATTAATATATAAAGTCATCTGAACCAAATTAAAAAATATGTAAAAAATATGTAATGCAATTATCAAATTAAAATATGTAATGCAATTATTAGGGAAGAAATGAATAGATTGGCGTTAGCATAAGAAATATGAGGGTAGGGATGGAAGAGCACTTAAGAAAATACACAATGCTTGATTTACAAAAGTCACATAATATGTTTAACCTCAACATTAATATATAAAGTAATCTGAACCAAATTAAAAAATATGTAATGCAATTATCAAATTAAAATATGTAATGCAATTATTAGGGAAGAAATGAATAGATTGGCGTTAGCATAAGCAATATGAGGGTAGGGATGGAAGAGCACTTAAGAAAATACACAATGCTAAAAGGGAAGAGAGGGAATTATAATATGTTTAACCTCAACATTAATATATAAAGTCATCTGAACCAAATTAAAATATGTAATGCAATTATCAAATTAAAATATGTAATGCAATTATTAGGTAAGAATTGGATAGATTGGTGTTATCATAAGCAATATGAGGGTAGGGATGGAAGAGCACTTAAGAAAATACACAATGCTAAAAGGGAAGAGAGGGAATGGGAGGTCCATCCGGTTTTAGGGTTGAATCTAGAAATCTTGGGGTAAGAGAAAACAATATAATAATGAAAGTGTAAGTTTTCTTAATAATAACAGAGGTGTTATAGAGAAATTCATTTATAGATAGAAAAATTTTAGAACACATTATTATAATTACAGATACATCTAGGGATAGATGACTATGTTATTTCTTTTAGATCTAATTTATACAAGCAAAATATGCAAATGAAATAAAAACTAGTAACTCACTTTTAATCTAAGGGTTGTGCAATCGTATTCTTAGAAGATTTCCCTTGAGATCCAACTCTAAGAAATCATCTCCACCTCCTTAATATCCGAGAGCCAACATATCTTTCTTGAATCCCATGGCATAATAAATTAGAATTGCGTTAAAGTATATCTATTGTGATATCTCAAGTTCTACTAGAATCCACCAAAATCGGATCAAAGATATGAAAACAATGATTAAAAAAGAGTTTGGAGGTGGAAAAACCATATATCTATATTAAACAAAGTAGATTACAATAAGTGGAATTATGACCTTGAGTCATTCTTGTTGTATTCCTTACTCTGAGTCCTTGAACTCTACGTTAGCCACACTCACTTTATTGGAATAAATGAAGTTATTCACTTTATCGTGACAAGAAGACAAGATATTCTCTCACCTAGGCTTATCACCTCAACTATGTTGATGCCCAACAACAACAACATAATCACCAAAAAAGGCATAATCACCAAGATAATCACCTCCAGTAGTGATATAATTGTATGTTGCTTGGTCGCATATATAGATAATTCCCATAAATCCAAGGTCTTCAGTCCAACCCCATTGATTGTGTGAATCTACATAATGTGACTAGATGAGATGATGTTGAGAATGGTACTCTTATTACTAGTCATTTATGAATACCATTAACATATGTGAGGGGACCCACCGATAACAAAAATGGAACCCAAGGTACCTAGGAGAATCTAGCAAGTGTGAATAAAAGATATGATGTCGAACAATCATCAATCACGAGGAAACTTGCCACTATTGTCTATAAGTCCCAAGGTATTGTTTGGTTTCTAGATCCACTTCCCAGATATTGTGCTAGTGTCAATAGGAAGAGATCCATTGAATGAGGGCCTTAATGTATCTCCCATTAATTGACACAAGAAAAAATAAAGAGATTATGTGAAGAGAAAAATCACTAAGTAAAAATGACACAGCGATGGTCGATATGAAAGGTTAACACGATTGCCGAATGGTTGAATCTGGATTCAACTTCCCTTAAACATATAGAACGAAAAAATGAGGACTTAGGAAACATTGATTCAAAATGACCAATGATATAGTGCAACGATGCATGAGGCATTGAAGCACTCTTCATAGTGAATAAAAGAGTAATCAGTTAGAGGAATAGAGAACTCATAATCATGCTATAGCTTATACAAAAAGATATATCCCAACTCTAAGGCAATGAATCAAATAGGTTCCATGTTGAAGGATGAAAAAAAATGTTAGCTTCCACTAAGTTTAATAAATATTGAGATTCTCTATGCCCCCCCCCCCACCCCACTTATTTATTTTTCATTTGTTCGTGTGCCTTTTTATGTTTTTATGAGCTAGAAAAAGAGATAAAGTATGTTGAAATGGAGAAAATGAGTGGCTCAGTGACATGTCATTATGTTCAAGTGCATGGAATAGAAATATACAAAATAAACACAAAAAAATTGTTTGGAAACTATTATCCACTCATAGCAGTTTCTCCAAGGGTAAAGGTCGCAAAATAAAGGTAGATCGATGAAAATAGAAATAGATCAAGAGTGGTTGCAATGGTGGTAGGAAGGATAAATCAAACAAGAACATAACAACATGCACTAGGATACAAGCATCTATAAGTATATGGAATCGTAAATAAACAAAAAAATGATGGGAAGCCTTTCAAGATATGGTCAGAAAAAACATTAAGAGAGAAGAATGAGGTCTCAACATTTTAGTCGTGGAGGGAATAAATATGTCTTCCTAGGCCTTAAAATAATCACATCATGGGTTCCAAATGGCACACATATTGTTAAATAGGGTGGCCCATGAACTGTAGCCACTACCACACAAGTTACGATGTGAAATAAGAGAAGGGATAATGTCAAGAATTGGTGGGGTCAAACCTAAGGAATTATGTTGGTAGGACTGATGGTGAATAATGAAAGATTAGATTATAGGGAAAAGCATATTTCTATATGCTAGTTTGAAACACACACCTCATAGTTCAGTGATGACTATTATATAAAGTACCAACAATGTCATTGATCATTCTTGTAAAAATCATCAAGAAACACTAGTCCCCAAGTTAAATAACATAGTATAAATATCATAAAAACAATACTGAAGTATAAATAAGAAGTAATGAGAGGATTCATTTCAATGTAGGCATACAAATTGTCATTTTAGACCTTCCAAAAATCATCTATTTGTGGCCAAATAGGGATCATATTACCATTCATCTTCTCCAAATATTTACCTATGGTAAAATATTTTAGACTTAAAAAATTATGGGTCTTATTGTGAGAGATTCCATAAATGAAATTCCAATGTAAGGACCAGGTTATTCCTCATCTAATGCTTTTTCATTTAGTTTCTTTCATTATTAATTTGGATGGATTTTTGGGAGATGGTGAACCCCACCAAGACTGGCTTTGCATGGTGGTTGGTTAACCACCCTAAAACCATGATTGAAAGGCCCTAGTTGTGGCTATTCCTATCAATTTTCACATGCAACTCTATGTGACCAATTTTTAGATATGAAAATTTCTTCCTAGTGATCTAACAGTAAAACCCTAGTTGTTACCACTAAACAATTTTACTTTGAAAATTATTGATTGTAAACATATGCAACAAAAACACAAAGATCAGCGATGAATTATCGATACACATGAGACACAAATTTTAGTTCTGTAACCTTTTTAAAGTTAGAAATCCTTAGGGAAAAACTATCCCTCCCAGCTAATAAAAGTTCACCGAAACATGAGGACAACATTGTCCTTCAAAGTCACCAAAATTGAGAACAACCTTGTTCTCCAATAACCATACAAACTAGAAAATCAAACCTTATCAAAGATCATAGAAATCTCCTCTTCCCATGACTCTATTGTAGACCACTTGTAGGGCCTACTAACATCACATATTATCTTGTATGAATTTGTACCTTCCCCAAAAATTAGATATGTGATTCATCCTCTTGCAAACCACGTATATATGTATTCCACTTTCTTGTTGGCTATGTATATATGTGATGCACCTCGCATGTGACCTGCATGTATATGTGATTCATAACACCTATGACCTGCCTATATACATGATTTGTCACACTTGTTACCCGTGTATATTCATGATTTATCATACTCGTGACCTGCGTATATATACGATTTGTTTCACTCCAAACCCCATATTGTATGAAAAATTCACTCCACATGTGTTATCTTCTTTTCTTATTTCTCCTTGGCTAGATTCACCATCTCGCAAAATTTCCCTTTGGTGAGATCACCAATCCTCCTTGGCACAAGTGTAGACTCACTTATGCCAACTACATCATGTCATCACACACTAGATTCAGGGGCTTCATTTCATGCCACACCCCATAGGAAACATTTTATAGATTATGTTCAAGGTTATTTTAGAGAGGTTCATTTGGGTGATGATGCACCATGCAAAATTGTTGGAATGGGAAAGGTAAAAATAAAGCAACGGAATGGAAAACAATGGTTGTTGAATGAGGTAAGACATGTTCCATATCTAAGGAAAAATATAATTTCAACAGGGCAGTTGGCAAGTGAAGGTTGTATATCCATATTTACAGATAAGGTGTGGAAGGTCACCAAAGGATCATTGATGATAGAAAAAGGAGAGAAGGTAGGTACATTGTATTTATGTACTGGTAATAATGACTCTTCTATCTCTTTAACTTCTATATGAGTGGATACATCACCGTGGCATCATAGTCTTGGACACATGAATGAGAAGGGGATGCAGATACTTCACAAAATAAATTTGTTGCCAGATCCTAAACAAATTGATTTGGATTTATGTGAGCATTATGTTTATGGAAAACATAAGATAGTAAGATTTCTTAGAGTCGAAAAAGAAAAGAAGCATGAAAGGTTAGAGCTTGTGAACATAGATGTATGGGGACCAAATCAAGTATCATCTCTTGGTGGCTCTCATTATTATGTTACTTTTATTGATGATGCAACTAGAAAAACTTGGGTTTATTACATTCAACAAAAATATGATGTTTTTGATACCTTTAAGAAATGGAAAGCTTTGGTTGAGAATGAGACAGGAGAAATGTTGAAGTGTCTCAGATTAGACAATGGATGTGAATATTGTATCAAGGAGTTTCATGATTACTATTGATACCATGGGATTCATAGACAGAAGACAGTTCCAAGAACACCACAAGAAAATGGTGTCTCAGAAAGGATGAGAAGGACAATCATGGACCGTGCAAGGAGTATGAGATTGCATGTTGGTTTTCCCTTATAGTTATGGGTAGATGTTGTAGATAATGTTCTTTACTTAATAAATAGCGGACCTTCAAACTCTTTGGATGGTGGAATTCCAGAGGAGGAATGGATAGGTAAAAAGGTAAACTATTATTTTTTGAAGACTTTCGACTGTGAAGCATCTGTCCATATTGATAAAGAAAATAGAACAAAGCTTGAGGAAAAATCCAAGAAATGTACCTTTATTGGATATAATGTTAATGATTATGGTTATCGCTTATGGAATGATGAAAATAACAAAATCATTAAGAGTAGAGATGTAATATTCAATGAGAATACCATGCACAAAGATTAGTTGGAGGGAAATAAATAGGAAAAAGAAAAAACATAATACTTAGTGCTTGATGAGATCATTGAAAAAGAAATTCCAAAGGAACCACAAAACAAAAATGTACAACAATAGGATCATCGGGTACCTCAAACTCCTGCAAGTGTTGTTAGAATATCTACCAAGTTAAATAGACCCCCTGAATGATACTCTCCTTCATTGTATTATTTATTGTTGACTCTGGTGAACCAGAATGATATGGAGAAGTAATGCAGGTAGACACCAAAAAGAAGTGGGAGAAAGGTATGAAAGAGGAAATGGATTCCATGGTAAGTAACCAGACTTGGGATTTGGTTTAGTTTCCTATAGGAAAAAGAGCATTGCATAATAAATGAGTTTACAAGTTGAAGGAAGAAGATGGAGGAAAAAAGTGGTACATGGCTAGAATTGTTGTAAAGGGGTTTTCACAAAAGGAAGGTATATATTTTGATGAAATATTTTCTCCTGTTGTTAAAATGACTTCAACTAGGACTATTTTAAGTCTTGTGGCAGTAGAAGATTTTCATGTTGAACAATTAGATGTAAAAACAACTTTTCTCCATGGGGATTTGGAGGAAGAGATTTATATACAACAACCACAGGGGTATGAGGTCAAAGGGAAGGATAATTTGATATGAAGGTTGAAGAAGAGTGTGTATGGCCTAAAGAAAGCTCCAAGGCAGTGGTATTTGAAGTTTGACAGGTTTATGACAGAACAAGGTTGTATTAGATGTCATTTTGATCAGTGTGTTTATTTTAAAAGGCTAGAAAATGAAAGCTATATTATATTTCTATTGTATGTAGATGACATTCTTGTTGGAGGGTCTAATATGTAGGATATAAATGTGCTCAAAAAGAAATTATCTAATTCATCTGCGATGAAGGATTTGGGTGCAGCAAAGAAAATCCTTGGTATGAGAATAACAAGATGCAGTAAAAATCACAAATTGACATTGTCTGAGGGTGAGTACATAGAGAAGGTGTTGGAGAGGTTTAGAATGCATAATGAAAAACCAGTTAGTACACCTTTGGCCAGTCATTTCAAATTAACTAAGGAAATGTGTCCCAAGACATAGGAGGAGATAGAATACATGTCCAGAGTCTCTTATTCATTGACAGTTTGCAACTTGATGTATGGAATGGTTTGCACAAAGCCATATATTGCACATGCAGTGGGAGTTGTGAGCAGGTATATGAATAATCTAGGTAAAGAAAATTGGGAGGCATTAAATTTGATTCTCAGGTATTTGAGAGGTACTGCTACTCATGCATTATGTTTTGGAGGTTTATACATTGTTCTACATGGATATGTTGATTCAAATATGGAAGGTGATAAAGATAGCAGGAGGAGCACCACATTGTATGTTTTTACTATAGGTGGAACATCAGTAAGTTGGATTTCAAAAATGAAAAATGTTTTTGCACCTTCAACAACAAAAGCAAAGTATTTCACTGCTATAGAGGCTAGTACACAAATGATTTAGTTACAGAGTTTTATGGAGGAATTGAGAAAGGAGGAGGAGAATAGTAGGTTGTACTCTGACAGTGAGAGTGTCATTCATCTTGCAAAGAACTCATCCTTCCATTCAAAGACTAAGCATATACATCTTAGGTACCATTTCATACGATAATCCTTGGAAGATAGACATTTGAAGTTGGAAAAGATACACGCTAGCCAGAATCTTGTAGATATGTTAACAAAGGGAGTAACCAGGAAGAAACTAAGTTCCTTCTCTATTTCAATTGGTCTTCAAGCATGGAGATGAAGATGAGAATTTGGTTAAGTCCAAGGAGGATCATAGTCCAGCATATACAACAATAGTGGAGTTGTTGAGATCAGTCTCCAAGTGGGAGATTGTTGGTTGTGGAGCCTGATTATCTTCCTAACTAAGAGATCTTTGTTTTTAGTCGTGTTTATACCCCATGAATACTTTACACCTCAAAATAATGTACACTCCTCCATGCGGGGGAGTGTAGGGGGTGATTACCCCCGCTGTGAGGTCCAGGGGTGATCTTCCCCCTGTTGGGGGGGTTTGAGGGAAAGCAGGCCCCTGATGAGGGCAGGAGGTGAAGCCCCCGAAGGAAAAAATGCTTTTTAAATGCATATTTTAATTTCATTGTAAATATGGACCATTCATTATAAGGTCACAGATTTGACGGTAGAAGTTATGTTAGGATTTTTATCCCTAGAAGGTAATGCTCTTTTAAGAGGAAAATGTATTGTGGCTATGAATTATTGTGACTATTGCATTATGAGTGAGGAGACTGTGAGAGAAAGAAGAGGAAGTTACAATGGGTGTGTTCTAGGTTGTATCACTTCACTTGTTGGATAATAATAAAGAAACGACCAGGCAATTTCTCTGGTGGAGGTAGCCCACACTCGGTGAAACACATATATCTATGTCTCTATTGTATTGTGTATCTTCTATTTTTTTATTTCCGCATTTGTTTTATTTTATTTCTCCGTGATCCTATTTTTCTAACATATGACGTCTTGTAACCATGATTACCTGCACAGACAAATTTCAAATTTTAATTAGCGATAATGTCTAAGTCATAAGTTTAACACAGGTGAAGGCTTAACGATCCAAATTCGTAGGGTCGAACCCTCTCTGACTGCAAGATACCAGATATATAAAATATGCAGAACAGAAACGAAATGCTAGAAATAACAGAATAACAGTGAAATATCCAGCATAATCTTTACTATACACAGAAATGATATACGAAATAGCAACAGAAATAGCACTTGAACAGAAATGGCACTTGATTCAGATAGCAATGTTCACAGGCCTCTTTGAGGGGGCAACCTCCAATCGAGCAGCGCTCCGTTACAATAATATCCAAGCTAGGGTTCTCATACCCTCGACTCCTATTTATACTAAAAAGAAGCATCT
>JASDQU010104918.1:45842-89186 GCA_032191745.1 Picea mariana
TTCAGTTATTCTTAAGCATAGTCCTATCATGCATGAGAGTTATGTTGAGCAATATGCTTTAGATACTGATTTTAAAGAAGTATATGAGAATTTGTGTCATTCTAACCATGTTGAGGAATTGGATTACCATGTGCATGATAATATTTTGTATCATCTTGGCAAGCTATGTATTCCACAGGGGGAAAGAATCAACATAATAAGAGAAGCCCATTCTTCTCTTATTGCTGGTCACTTTGGTGTAGGCAAGACAGTGGCTAATTTGCAAAGGTACTGCTATTGGCCTAAAATGAATGAAAGTGTTTCGAGATATGTTCAAGGATGTTTGTTATGTGCCACAAGCAAACCTAGCAATCGAAAGTTGGGTTTGTATACTCCACTTCCAGTTCCTTCTCGTCCTTGGGAAAGTATTTCTATGGACTTTGTAGGAGGTCTACCTATGTCTAAATGAAATCATGATTATCTTTATGTTGTGGTTGATCGATTTAGCAAATGTGTATTTTGATGCCTTGTAAAAAGCAGGTTACAGCTAAGAAAACGACACAAATGTTCTTTCAAAATGTTTGGGTGCATTTTGGATTTCCTAAATCCATTATTTCTGATCGGGATTCTTGATTTGTTGGAAGTTTTTGGTCGAGTTTATGGGCACTCATGGACACCAAACTGAAAAAGAGCACAACTTTTCATCCACAAACCGATGGTCAGACAGAAGTGGTAAATAGAACGGTGGTGCAATTTTTTCATGGTTATTACAGCAAGCATCCTAAACTTTGGGATGAGCATTTACACTACATTCAACATGCTTACAATCGAGCTAAGCACTCTTCAACTCAAACGTCACCATTTGAAGCATGTTTTGGCTATTTTCCCAAATCTCCTTTAGATTTTATATTTGGAAAGGATATTTCTATTGATGGTCAATATGACATTGATAGGGAAGAAAAGTTCATTGAACAAATTCAGTCAATACATCAAATGGTGCAAGAGAAGTTGGAAAAGAGTCAAGCCAAGTACAAGACGAGACATGACAAGCATCATGTTGATCACAGTTTTCAAGTTGGAGATGAAGTTTGGCTTTACATTAGTAAGGAGAGGCTTAAGGAGAAGGTAAAAAATTGAAACCAATTCAATATGGTCCTTTCAAGATTATTGACAAGATTGGTAACAATGCCTTCTATTTAGATTTGCCTCCTTATATGCAAATGTATGCAATTGTTAATGTTGATAATTTGAAATTGTATGAGCCTCCTTTGATTGATGATCAAGGAGAGCATGCTCAGATTCCTTCTATAGATGATTTCTCCCCAAAATATATTATAGAACTGCATGAAGACACAATCCTTGACAGGAGAATGCGAACTTCAAAACGAGGAAATGTGGAGTATCTTCGAGTTGGTCTTACAGGTACAAATCCAAACAAAGCCAAGTGGATTGAGGTTGGAAAGGAAAGGGAACTATACCCTCATCTTTAGATAGACTGAAAATAGTCTTTTGGAGGTCCAAAAGCTTTCCAATGGGGAGGTGTGATCCAAGGGATCAAATTTTGCTCAAAAATTCAAAGTGCTTAGAATCGCTTCAAATTGAACAAGAGCGTAGGCCTCATCGTCATGAACCCATCACAACTCATTTGGGTTCAAACGGATGTTAGGAATGAGAGATATCATGTTCTGTTCAAAATGACAAACAGGCAAAAAAGGGATGCTGACTGTATAGTCTGTATAGTCCGTACGAATGTTGACGTGGTAGACCGTATGACACATGGCAGGGCCATACAACACGTGGCAGGTAGTTGGACAATTGGCGTATGACGTGGCTTGTTTGCAGCGAATGGTGTAATGACTGGTTTTAAATTAACTTCTAAAAATTCTACCTAATGTACAACAATTTCTACCAATTTCTACCAGGTTTATAAAATCCATATCTTCTCAACACTTTACGCAAGTATAATTAAAATTTATCAATGAGTAATGCATAAATTCGAATTGAGTACCTTAACTCTGATGCTAATTTTCATTGTCAGCTGCCTTCCTGCTGCTACCTACTGCCTTCCTGCTGTGCTGCTACCTGCTGCCTTCCTGCTGCTACCTGCTACACAGTCCAATCCTGTTGCAAACACAGAAAATAATTGCCCAAAATCTCTTGTACACCCTGCCAACTAGGAAAACGACCTAGATCCAGGATATCTACGGATATCCTGGCCCTCCAAGCCCAAAACCGCTAGCAACTCGGTGCCTTCCTGATCAACTAGGTCACAACCAGCAAATCCTGTGCCTCAATCTGAGCTCACCAATCTCACAGCCCCTCTCGGCTCTCTGCCCATAGAAAGAAAATAGTCTCCCGTAGAATGCCCCCTTCCAACTCCTTCCTTCCATCCTTATCCCCCTCCTTCATCGACACTCCACCTTGCATTAAATTCCTTATCCCTCCATTTAATTACCCTTATCCATTCACATTCATTCCTTTATCTTCTTGGGATCCTTATGTGATCCCTTATTGTTTACGTAACTTGATTTAAATGTTATATTTTATTTTCCAAATTTTATTTAATACTTAATTAATTAATGAATTAATTAATATTTAAATCAAGTTATTAACCATATTGATTAAATAGTTAATTATACTTAAATTAATCATAATCAAGAAAAACTAATTAATAACAAATAATTAGTTAAGGTTATTTTAATAAATAATTATAGTTTAACTAATCTTTTAGGATTACATTATTAAATTAATTATTATTTATAATCAAGGGTCGTTACAAATGGGATGGCGACACATGGCCCAATCAATGGCCACCACGTGTCCCCTATATATTGGTTTAAAATTTATTTGGAGTCCACCGGATTTGACCCCGTGACCTCTACCCATGTGCAAAGCTTTGGAAAAGACCACCAACCAATGTGCCACCATAGTGTTTCTTAACACTATATGGTGTGGAATATATTTGAATTCAAATGTTGTAAGTTTGGGTGGGGGGTCGGGCTGGGGCCTAGCCCCAGCCCGTAGTTATGTTGTTTTGTAATATGGCCACGGTTTAAACCTTTGTGCACACATTCAAACTTTAACCCCGGTCGTATGCCTTGTAATATGACCATGGGCACGCATTGTGTATTAACATAGCCCTTTTTAATATGAGCCCGGTCACATGTGTTGTGCATAGAACCACCGGCGTGCCAACCGTTGTCCTGTGGTTTGGACTCGACCCTTTTTTATATGCACGCGAGGTCATATGGTGGCTATGTGCCCATGGGCCTTAGACGGTTAAGGGCCAACGTGTAATCATTCTACAGTTTGTACCTGTTGTGCGGTTGCACCCGGTGCTAAGTTTTAACTCATAAAAGCACTTGGGGGCTAGGTTGAGGAGGCAAGGGTGCATTTTGGTGATCCAGAGACAACAAGTTTGTAGGGGAACTTCCAGGAAGCCTATCTTCTTCAATTTTTGGCTAAACGAGGTGCTGAAAAAGCCCAGCTAGGGGTTTTTGGACATTATGAAGCCATTGGAGCCATCTATTTGGCATTTTGAGCATTGTAAAGAATATATTTGAGCACTTTGAGCAAATAATACAAAAGATCCATTGGAAGCTAGACTAGGAGATGTAGCCCAAGAGAGGGGTGAACTCCTTTATCATTTGTCGTGTTATGTGTTTTTTGTTCACTGTTTATTGTTGTTGTTTATATGCATCTTGAAAGAGTAATATATATAAAAGTTGTGTTGCAAAATTGATCCATTTGCATTTTCACACATGAATTAAATCTTGCAAATATTTTCAAGAATACAAGTCTTCTTCATTTTAAGATCAAGTTGCAAGAACTTCAAACAACATATATGTGTTAAGTGAAATTGGAAATGAAAAGTGTTGTCTAGGAAAGGAAGATGAAAGTTGGCTATGGAATATAAGAATAAGTCACATGCATTTTGATAACCTTGTCAAAGTAAGAAAAAGAGAAGCAGTCAAAGAAATGCCTCAGATCATGAAACCAACCAACACTTCATGCAAGCATTGTAAAAAAGGAAAGCAAACAAAGACCAAGTTCAAATCAAAGGAATATTCAACAACAAGACCACTAGAAATTGTGCACACTGATCTAGTTGGACCAACTACAACAAAGGGCTTAAAAGGTGAAAAATACATTATGTTATTAGTTGATGATTATACAAGAATGATTGTAGTTTTCTTTCTCAAGAAAAAGTCATAAGATTTTGAAAACTTCAAGATCTACAAGGAAATGGTTGAAAATCAGATGGATTCAAGAATCAAATGTTTGATATCTGATAATGGAGGAGAGTTCACTTCAAAGGAATTTATGGACTACTGTAGCAGTGATGGAATAAAACGACAATTCTTCGTTGCTAGGACACCTCAACAAAATGGAGTTGTTGAAAGAAATAATAGGACAGTACAAGAAATGGCTCGAACAATGATAATGGATTCCAAATTGACAGATATATTTTGGAAGTGCATGCAGAAGTTAACATTCAAAACAGAGTAATGCTCAGAAACAACACTTATAAAAATCTCTACGAGCTATGGAAAGGAAGACCAGCAAATGTGAAGCACTTCAGAGTTTTTGGAAGCAAATGCTACATCAAAAGAGAAGATGGTAGAATGGGAAAATTTGACTCTCATGTGGACAAAGGAATACTTGTTGGTTACTCAAGTACAAGGAAAGCATACAAAGTGTTACAATCTAATATTGAACAAAGTTGTGGAAAGCATCAACATAAAAATTGATGAAACAGGCAGACCAGAATCAAAGGAATAAGAAAATAAATCAATGAAACAACTTTTCGAAGAAGAAGATGAAAAAGAAGTAGAAGAGGAAGATGAAGATGAAGAAAATACAACAGAAGCATAAGAGCAAGTTCAAAAAGTATCTCCAAAGACACCTAGCAAATGAGTACAGAAGAACCATCCTTCAGATCAGATTATTGGAAACAAATATGCAGGAGTTGAGACTAGAAGAAAAATCCATTAACCAAAACAAACACACCTAGCACTCTTATGTACAATTGAACCAAAATGCTTTGAAGAAGCCAGGAAGGATGAATTTTGGAATAAGGCCATGGATGAAGAATTGGATCAAATAGAGAAAAATGGCACTTGGAAATTGGTTCCAAGAACAAAGAATAAGAATGTGATCGGAACAAAATGGTTTTTCAGGAATAAATTGAATGAAGATGGACAGGTTACAAGGAACAAATCTAGATTGGTATGTAAAGGATATGAATAGATTGAAGGAATCGACTTTGAAGAGACATTTTCCCCAGTTGCTAGAATGGAAGCAATTCGTTTACTTTTAGCTTATGCATGCTCCAAAAATTTAAGAGTATATCAGATGGATGTAAAATAATCTTTTATGAATGGGGAACTTGAAGAAGAATTCTACATTGAACAACCAGAAGGATTTCAGTTGTCAAAGAACACAGACTATGTATGTAAATTAAAGAAGGCCTTGTATGGTCTAAAACAGGCTCCTAGAGCATGATACTCTAGACTGGATAAGTATCTGCAACAGGTAGGGTTCATAAAAGGAAGTGCAGACAACAACCTCTACATTAAGGTAAGTCAATGTGATATTTTTTTAATTGAATTTTATGTTGATGATATTATTTTCGGTAGTGATGATGACAGGTTAAGCTATAAATTTGCAAAAGACATGCAGAATGAATTTGAAATGTCTTTACTTGGAGAACTATCCTTCTTTCTAGGACTTCATATATGTCAAAGCAACCAAGGAATTTTTATTTCTCAAACCAAGTATATCAGAGAAATGCTAAAGAGGTTTGGAATGACAGATTGCAAACCAATTATAACTCCCATGCAAACTAGTTGCAAGTTGAGAAAAGATGATGATTCAAAGTCTATAGATCAGAGGAAATACAGGTCAATGATTGGCAACCTACTATATGTGATAGCATCCAGACCAGATGTAATGCAAGTAGTTGGACAGGTGGCACGATTTCAAGAAGCATCAAACGAATCACATGTATTATTAGTAAAGAGGATTTTCAGATATCTCAAAAGAACATAAGAGTTTGGATTATTGATCCAGGAGGCTCCCCAAGCTCAGAAAATGCTCAAACATCAAAGTTATCAGAATTGGATGAAACCAATTCCATTACAACCATCTCGTCATGCTAATTCCGGTAGTATATTTACTTCCTCAAACAGGCTCCATATGCGAGAGTTATCACATTCTAATCATATTGTCAAACAGCTAAAAAGTCAAAGCACTGGAAAAAAGTCAATGATGATGTCATCATGACGACAACATGAAATCACCAATGACACCTCATGATGTAGACTTGAACCAATGACAGTGTGACAAGTGGCAGTAGTCAACTAGGGCAGATGTGGATGATAGAGCCAATAAGAATTGGACACATGACAAATTTTGGTCAAATGTTGAGATGCCACGTGGTCCAGGCATGGGCAGCCACATGGCACCCAGTCAGGGTCGAATGGCAAGTTCAAAAAGGTTTGGGGGGTCCATGGGTTTTGAACCTAGGACCACCAACCATAGTCCAAGCCTTAAGAAATGAACCAACACCAATGCGCCCACATATTACTTGTTAAATCAATTGTATTTAAATGTATTTAAAGTTTAATATATGTATGGGGTGCAAAAAGGAGGGGGTTGGCGCTAAGCCTCAACCCATGGACTTATCCACCATGCGACCACATCATATTCCTTAAGGTGTGTGGAGTTTGGATAGGGCCTATCCCTTAGACCTCAGTGCCTCCATGTAACCACAAGCGCAAGTCAGGGAGGGCCTATCCCTTAGGGCATGGACTCGTCTAGGCCTTGATCCCATGCAAGGCGCCCCATAAATAGGAGCTAGTGTAAGTAAAGGGATAGCTCTTGGCCATATGAAACTCATGTGACCTTATAAAAGGGGGGCATGCCAGCCCAAGGGGGCTTACTGTGTATTTTTATATAAAAGTGGTTTTTTAACTATACAAAGGTGATTTTTGACTGATATTATGCCCAAAAAAATGGATTTTTTTAGGAGTTTAGGCCATTTGAAGGGGGATTTGATCCCAGAAAGAGGCCAGATCTTGAGGTAAGTTGGGATTCCTCATCTGAGCCTTGAAAACTATAAGAACTAGGCTTTTTGAATCTTGGAGGGGACTTTTGATGCAGGGTTTTGAAGGAGAAGTTTATAAATTTTGGCCTTTTTTCATGTTTCGAGAGGCATTTTTCTCATGTTGTTGAGAGGATTTTGATGGAGCATGGATGAATATGATAAAGGAGGTCTTGCAAAGAATACATGAAGCATGTAATGTAACAACAAAGATAATTGTAAGAGAACTTTGAGCATTTTAAAGAGCAATAAAGAAGTCCTCCACTTGGAAGCATGCCCGAAGACGTAGATAACGATTGGTGAACTCCGTTATCAACCTCTTGTCTCTATTTATCATTCTGTTTTGTTGTTCTATTCTCTTCATTTGTAGCATGGATATTAATGAATGATCTCTTTATTCATTAATAAGCATCAAGTAAAAGTCACATTTGATATTCCACAAATAAGATAATAAGTTTATGTATTTCGCATTCTTAACGATCTGATGCAAAAAGTACAGTAAACTAACTTGCAAATTTATTAGTAATACCTTCATTTTTGGATCAAGTTTAAGGTATCAGAGCATTTGGTTGTGAAGGTTTGACAGGAATTGCAAGCATTGGATGTTCACGAGAGCAAAACTCAAGAGAGAAGAAGGCCAACTTGAGTCTCTTGACACAGAGATTCAAAGGCGATCGCATAAACAAGAGATGTCTTCGCCACGAAAATTGGGTCCCTTCAAATCTGAAGATGATTTATTTGAGGCCTTTAAATTGATGCAAGCCATGGTAGAGGAGATTTACCATGAAAGAGGTCAGCGAAGGAATCCAAAAGTTGAAGAAGGTGAATATTCGGTAAGAGCAGAAGGAGGATTTGGAGGTGGTGGACCTTTGGAACCTTATTATCCTTCATCCTCATCATCTAATAATGAATAAAGTCTACATTTCTCCAAGGATAAGAAAAAAACTCATCATTCTTCTTATATGTCATTATTAAAGTTAGATGTAAAGTTCCAATTACCCACTTATGATGGTGAATTAGATGCAGAAAAGATAGAAAATTGGGTGAGACAATTAGAAGTCTATTGCAAGATACAAAATATTGTTGATGATGAAACTAAGATCCAACTAGAAAGTCTCAAATTGGGAGGCACGACTCTCATATGGTGGGAAATAAGAACTAGAGATGATCTTAAGAAAAGTGGTAAAAAAATCTCTTCCTAGAATGATTTTGTTATTGCATTAAAACAACAGTTTTACCCTTTAGCTTACATGCAACAAGAAATGATGAATTGGCAATGTTTAAGGAAATCAAAAGGTCAAAGTGTACAAGAATATACTGAGATATTTAGTAAGAAAGATTTAAATTTGGGTATTCCATTATATACACAAGAGACACTCCTAAAATATATTGGTGGTTTACATTCTTATCTTAAGCACACTATTCTTATGCTAAATCCTTCTAACTTTGATGAAGTATGTGTACAAGCCATTCACATTGAATCAAGTAAAGGGAATGTTGGTGATAGTGTTTCTATAGATACTTGGCAAAGAAAGAATGAAGGGAAAAGGAAAGAGAAGAAGACAGCCACAACAAGAAATGAGAAGCCTACTTGCAAGCATTGCAAGAAATTAGGCCATGATGAAGATCGTTGTTGGGCCTTACATCCTGACTTGAAGCCAAAGAAGTTTGTCAAAAATGGAAGGAAGAATACCACAGTTGCAAAAGTTCAAGTGGATCTTGGATCAGATTCCGATGATGAGACACAGGTTGTAGCTATGGGAATCTGAGGTATAAATTTTGTTGCAAGTTCTAGCTCTTCTAGTTCAGTTGATGTAAATGATGAGTATAAAAGGAATGAAATTTTCCACATAAGGGTTATAACAAATAATGTCAAAGTCGATACTCTTGTAGACAGTGGATCACAAGCCAATCTAATAAGTGAAGATGTTGTGAATAACTTGGGACTTGAAACTAAGTCACATTCTAAACCATATCCATTGGGATGGATATGTGGTGATAACAATTTACAAGTAACCAAGCAATGTAAAATCAAGTTTGCAATCACTTCTAATTATGTTGATGAAGTTGAGCTTGATATAGTGCCACTGGACATATGTGGAGTTGTTTTGGGAAGCCCATACCTTTATGATAGGAAATCCATATTCTATAGGGAGGAAAATAAATAATGCTTCAAGAAATATGGGAAGGAGTACATTGTTCGCGCTCATTGCATGAAAACTAATAGGTCCTTTGCAGCTACAGGGCAGTTAAAAAGAATAGTAAATGTAAGCAAAAGTTTAACACTTATGTCTGTAACAAAACATGAAGTTTGTGATGCTAAACATGAGATGGTTCAGTATGTTTCTAACAGTCATGAAGTGTCACCAGGGTTATAGCATGAGGTTCGGCTGCATAATTTGATTATTGTTCCTGTTCAAAAGGGGAAGCATGTTTTGTCATTTTCATTTGCATACTCAGTATTGTTGATTAGTTTGTTTTTGTTCAGTGGTGTATGGCTGCAAATTACGACAAAGAATATAGATGATTGTGCGATAAATGAAATGATTACTTTGATAAACAATGCTATCTCAGTTTTCATGTTTGTTGTGATTAGTTAGGTGATCATTATCCCAGCAGAGAGGATGGATGATACAGGAAAAAGTGGGGAGGTAGTACCCTCACTTATTACCTGAATAAAAGAAGACTTTTGGTGGTCCAAAAGCTTCCAAAGTGGGCAGGAATGATCCACGAGGCTCCCTAGGCTCAGAAAATGCTCAAAAATCAAAGTTCTTAGAATTGGGTGAAACCAATTCCATTGTGACCGTCTCATCGCGTTGATTCTGGAAATATATTTACTTCCTCAAACGAGCTTCGTATGCGAGAGTTGTCACATTTTGATCATATTGTCAAACAACTAAAAAGTCAAATTACTGAAAAAAAGTCAATGATGATGTCAGCATGACGACAGCATGACATCACCAATGACATCTCATGATGCAGACTTGGACCAATGGTAGTGTGACAAGTGGCAACAGTTGACTAGGGCAGATGTGGATGATAGATCCAATCAAAATTGGACACATGGAAAAGTTTGGTCAAATGTTGAGGTGCCACGTGGCCCAGGCATGGGCAGCCATGTGGCACCCAGTCAAGGTCGAATGGCAAGTTCAAAAATGTTTGGGGGGTCCATGGGTTTTGAACCCAGGACCACCAACCATAGTCCAAGCCTTAAGAAATGACCCAACACCAATGCGCCCACATATTACTTGTTAAATCAAATGTATTTAAATGTATTTAAAGTTTAATATATGTATGGGGCACAAAAAGGAGGGGGTTGGGGCTAAGCCTCGACCCGTGGACTTATCCACCATGCGACCACATCATATGCCTTAAGGTGCATGGGGTTTGGATAGGGCCTATCCCTTGGACCTCGGCGCCTCCATGTAACCACAAGCGTAAGTCGGGGAGGGCCTATCCCTTAGGGTGTGGACTCGTCGAGGCCTTGATCCCATGCAAAGCACCCCATAAACAGGAGCTAGTGTAAGTAAAGGGCTAGCGCTTAGCCCTTTAGGCTAGCGCTTGGCCATATGAAGCTCATGTAACCTTATAAAAGGGGCACATGCCAGCCTAAGGGGGCTTACTATGTATTTTTATATAAAAGTGGTTTTTTAACTATACAGAGGTGATTTTTGGCTGATATTATGCCCAAAAAAATGGATTTTTTTAGGATTTTTGGCCATTTGAAGGGGGATTTGATCCCAGAAAGAGGCCATATCTTGAGGAAAGTTGGGATTCCTCATGTGTGCCTTGAAAACTATAAGAACCAGGATTTTTGAAGCTTGGAGGGGACTTTTGATGCAGGGTTTTGAAGGAGAAGTTTATAAATTTTGGCCTTTTTTCATGTTTTGAGAGGCGTTTTTCTCATGTCGTTGAGAGGATTTTGATGGAGCATGCATGAATTTGAGCAAGGAGGTCTTTCACAGAAGGCATGAAGCATGTAATGTAATAGAAAAGAGCATTGTAAGAGAACTTTGAGCATTTTAAAGAGCAATAAAGAGGTCATCCACTTGGAAGCAGGCCCGGAGACGTAGCCAACGATTGGTGAACTCCATTATCAACCTCTTGTCTCTATTTCTCTTTCTGTTTTTCTGTTCTATTCTCTTCATTTGTAGCATGGATATTAATGGATGATCTCTTTATTCATTAATAAGAATCAAGTAAAAGTCACATTTGATATTCCGCAAACAAGATAATAAGTTTATGTATTTTGCATTCTTAACGATCCGATGCAAAAAGTACAGTAAACTAACTTGCAAATTTATCAGTAATACCTTCATTTTTGGATCAATTACGGTATCCAAAAGTAAAAGATCTATCACTTATTGCCTACACAGATTCATATTGGGTAGTTTGTATTGATGATCGATGAAGCACCGGTGGAGCAGCATTCTACTTAGGTGAGTGTTTGGTATCATGGCTAAGCAAGAAACAATCATCAATATCTCTATCTACAACCGAGGAAGAGTATATTGCAGCAGTAGCATGTTGTACACAGGCTCTTTGGATGAAACAAACTTTGATAGATATACAGGTTGAGTATGATGAGCCCATTCCAATATATTGTGATAATACATTTCCACCAGTATCTCAAAAAACCCAGTGATGCACTCCAAGACGAAGCACATTCCAATCAAGTATCACTTTCTATGGGAATAGGTTGCAGAAAAGAACATCAGAGCTGAGTATGTGGGCACAAAAGAACAAGTGGCAGACATCTTTACAAAACTACTTCCACGGGAAGCCTTTGAATATCTTTGCCAAAGAATTGGAGTTATTTCTACTCCAAAATGAATGATTTATGAATGATTATCTTATATGTATTAGATGTACATGAGGAATCACCATAAGAGGACAGTTCAATCAGGGGGAGCATCCCCGGATGGAAATATACATTTGCCATTGATGACAAAGGGGGAGAGATTTATCAGATGTAGAGGACAAAGGCATGGTTCCAGGGGGAGGAGATTTATTAGATGTAGAGGACAGAGGAAAATTTATCAGATAGAGAGGATAGGGGCATTGTTCCAGGGGGATCATGAGTGATATGATTTCAGTATTGCATCAAAGGGTTGTCATCAATGCCAAAGGGGGAGATTGTTGATTAAGGTTGGTTTTCATTGATGTCAACACTTGAAGAAAGCCCCGTAGCACAAAGGTTTAGGTAATGGACCCAATATTGTTTGATGTAGAGATGATTCATTATTGTCTTGTCATGGTTGATAATAATTAAAGATGGGTGAACTCCAAAGTGGTCCCCTTATGGTGAAAGCCCTCACAGGAAGACGCTTTGCGAAGTAAGAAAACCCATGCTTAGTTGTGGATTAATGAGATGAAGGACAATGAATTTGTCATGTAAACTATCCTATATGGATAGTTCTTTTCATTCCATTTTTGGTGGTATGTGGAACGTCACATAACTCCTCACGGTTAGAGAGTTATGGCCATGAGAAGTTGGAGACCCCAGGTTGGGTAATGGACCCAAGTTTTTTTGATGGATAATGATATGAGTTATGATATATTTTCAGATAATACTATTCTATATGGATACTACATGTCATTCCATTTCTGGTGGTATGTGTAACGTCACATAACTCCTCACGGTTTTAGAGTTATGGCCTTACAAAGTTGGAGGACCCTCATATGTTATCTAGAAGCCCCAAAAGGTCAAAGTAGTCAAAGTGGTTTAAGAGATTTTAAAAGGTAAATAATAAAGTGAAGTAATGAGTGTATTATAATTCAAAGTGAATACAAAATAAATTATTTCAATAATAAATTTAATGGAGAAATTAGAAGTGGGTTAACCCTAAAATAAGGAAAGTGGGGCCAAGTGACCTAGAAGATGTTTTTAAGGAAGCTACTTGGAGAGTATAAATAAGAGGCAAGGCTCTCTCATTTTAATAACACTTGAGAATATTGAATATATATAGGTGCTTGAGGTAATCAAGGATATATAAGCCTAAATTCTGATGGAAGGTGAAGAAAAGAAGGCTGAAATGCAAGGAAGGATAAATTCTTTTGATGGTGCTTTCTAAGGTGTTTCGGGTAAAAATGTCATAACTTCTTCATAACAGATCCAAATTCAGTGAAACCAAATGTGTTGGTTAGGGTACAGTCTTTAGTATGCTTTGTAACTATTTCATATCAATTCAACAAATATTCAGTGCAGGTCACACTCTACAAGGTCGCTCTCTAGAATAAGCTAGAATTCAGTAAGGTATGCCATTTTTTCTATAACTCCTTTTCTGAGAGGTTCCAAGCAGTGAAACCTAAAGGAATTGCATAAAACACACTAATGAACAATTTGTATCAGTTTCTGATCTTTATACATTACAGGTACAAAGTTAAGATTACTTCAAGTTAGGGTTGTTGACTAATCCAAAACTAGGCATGTGAGACTAAAGAAAAGTTTGATGAAAATGCTAGTCTCTTGTTGTTGAAGTTAATGAAGGTTTGCAAGAATGTGATCATATACAACAGGTCTATTACATAGCTACAAATCATATTTGGATGATTAAATTGATGAGGGTTTTTGGTTGAGGTACATGTTGAGTACATGGTTGAGACAATTAGTTGATGAGTTGGCACATACATGAGTTGTATAGTTGATGATGTTGGTACATATTGATAAGTCATAGTTGATGATTAGTTGACACATTATTGGTACATACTTGGTACATGGTTGGATGCACTTGTTTATGGTATAGGTTGATTACAGGTTATTTGGTACAGGTTGGTGCATGGTTGATGCACTTGTTTATGGTACAGGTTGACAGTGGTTCCATCATTCTACTTCTACTTCAGGGTGGCAGGACGGGGCAAGGACAGGTGGTTGTAGCCACCTTCTGGTTGTAGCTGGAGAACATAGGGGGTTGTAGCCTCCTTCTGGTTGTAACTAGAGAATTGGGGAGTTTGAGCTTCCCTCAGGTTGTAGCCTGAGAAACTAGGGGGTTGGAGCCTCCTTCCAGTTGCAGCTGGAAAACAAAGGAAGTTGGTGCTTCCAATGAATGTAATTCTTCAAGACATATAAGAAAAAACATTATGTGGTTTTCTCCCGATTTGGGTTTCCACGTAAAACACTGGTGTATTGTGTATGTGTATGTTTGTCCATTTGTTCATTGCTTATTTACTTTACAGTTATTGGATGATAATGCTTCATTGATATAACACTTGGATTATATGGTTAGAAAGGATTAAATTGCTCTATTATTGATTCACCCCCCCTCTAAGTAATCCAACACTATTCTCCACTTGTTCATCTTATTTTTTCCTTTAAGCAATCAGAATTTGTTGAAGTAGTTAAACTAAATCTTTAGTTAAGTTAACTAAAACTCAACTAACTTTTAGTTTAGGGGGGAAATTAATAAAATGATAATAAGGGTCTTTAATAAATAATAACTAGTAGGTGGGACCGCTTGTGAATCCCTGTAGTTTCTTAACAAACATAAACAAAACTAGTTAGTCAATCAAACACATCCCTCCTTGTGGCTCCCATCATCACTCTCATAATTTGAAAATTAATATCAATGATATTTGAAACCATATCCAAAAAATATAATATCCAACATATCCAAAAATAGTGTGCTTTCCAAAAACTTCAGCAGTCAACTGTTCTCAACAATCAATAAATAAAAACACTCAAAAACCATATTTTCCACTATGGAAGGCAATGTCCCCCTTGTTTCTAATGTCTCCCTTTTATTTCTCTGAATTTTTCTTAGGCCGTGTGGAGCCTTTAGGCCTCATCTCACTGATAACATGAGAGCAATCATCTCTCAAATGCATGCGGGATGAAATGGATTTGACAGAGTCATTTGAGGGAGAGGAGGGGGCAACAACAAATTTTCCTTTATAAGGTGTAGGGTGGGATTTAGTTTTTAACCTCTTTCTTGCATGGGAAGAATGTATTGGTGAGTGTGCAGGGGCAACTTGGAAAATCTGGTTAATTGGTGGAGGAGAAGTAGGGAGAGACAAATTGGGCTAGCCACGATGTTGGGAGACTGTCAGATTGAAAATCTATTGTCATCCGTCATTTTCAGGGACTTTGGGTTGTAATGAGACATGACAGGGTACTGGGATACTAGGGACATGTGGGGCTTGGAAAGGAGGCATTTATGGCCTAGGTTGGACCACTCCTTGTCCAATCCAGCTGAAAAATCCAGCTTGGAATAGTTGGTTCAACTCTTGTGAGTCTGCATCAAAATGTATAGAAAATCTTGGCCTTCTAGGGCCCTTGTTCCAATTTCCTCTTACCCTATTACCCCGACCATGGCTACCTCTTTTGAAGAAGCTCATTCTTATAGGCATTATTTATTAGCAACTAGTTTCTTCAACAAACCATACATGAAATCTCTTTAAATATGAAACAAATTTTGGCTCAACAACACATCAGACTCATGCAATCCAATCCATAAAAAATGTTTAATACTTGTCAATGAGCAGGGGGTGAATAAGGGTTTTGGGATATATGAGGGATTGTATTGAGAAAAAAGTGGTAAAATGAAGGGGGGTAGATCATGATTATTGCTCAACAAATCATCAAACAATCAACTATATTGTAATAACAAAACATATCAACTATAACTCATCCCTGTGCCATCCTTCAACTACTATAATACAAATTTTTCATTTAACTATAATTTAATTTTAAGAATGGGGAGTGAATAGTGAATCTAGGAAGGTGAGGGGACTTGTAATGTGCGGAAAAGTGAGAGAATGGCAGGGAAATAATGAATAGTGTTCATAAAACCAATCAAGTAACATGACTCTATACTAAACTCAATACAAAAAATACGAACACCACATCAAAAATCATTGTGTATCAAACTGTTTGTTGTCACAACATTTAAATTTCTCAAAACTTCTTAATTAGAACACTCTGCGCATTCAAACTCATAATCGAAACAAATTTCCATTCAACAGTCTTGTTAAGAAAATGCTTGGTCTTTTAATTTATTTCCTTTCCTTTTAATAATTTAAAGTAAACACACAACAACATTTCTCCAACTCTATCCCATAATGCATTACTTATAAAAATAACATTCATTGTCTACCATTTCACAATCATCCAATTAAAACATATGCCCAGGTCCCTTTCCAAATACGAACAGACTTCCAAACATGCCCGATTACACACTTCCTTCATTATATCAACACATAAGGCTTTGCAACGAAACCACATTCAACATAAACCTGAGCTTCATCATTATCGATGTAACTATTTCCAATATGCATGATGATTCCATAACATATGCACAGTGAAAATAACCAAATACACATAGTTACCAATTCCATAATTATCTATAACCATGATCGAGCTTAGTGAAACACACAGGTGTTTACATTTTGCAATTAAGACAACGTTGTAAAAACACAGTGAGTGGAAACATAACGAGAGGATAACATCCCTCAACTGCATATTATTATTCATTCCCAATCACAACCTTTCAACCAATTTAATCATGGAAAGATGAGATAGGTACTTGATGAAAACTTTCATAATCATTCCACTTGATAAACCAATCTTTGATAACCAAGAGATGCCTGATAGGAGCAAGAACAGTTGGGGATTCTAAAATCGAGCTCTGTCACAACAAATACAAGGAGACAATCAAGAGTGTTCTCATTCATCAATAGCACAGAGAACGAAAGGTCCTCAGAGGCATATCCACCACAGGAAAAATATTTTTGATACAAGCATAGTAGAAATCCATAGGGTTTCCTTATAACTCTCAGTCTAGGAAATAAAACAACAATTAGCCACAAAGGAAAGAACGATGGGTAGGGTATAAAAACCGAAGCACATAGCGCATTTATGTTTGCATAGGAGAAGTGAATTCCCACTTGAATAGTGACAATTACCAAGAACACATAGAGTTATAACCTCTGTCTATTTCTTAAGAGCCAAACCATTTGACAACAACATCGGTGAGGATGCATAATCTGAGGCATAAATTATATGACCCCACAACCATACAACATACATATCGACATTATGGTCAGACTAAGACCAATTCCCAAGATACTTTGGTGCCAATACAATGAGCATGAGCCCATGACCATGAATTTGGTATAAGAATTACACAACAACCAAATGGCAGTCTGAACACGACTAAATAGGGATACACTCATGACTATGAGGAAGAAACATGCAAGAATAAACAAAGTGAAACCCTCCACCATTAAAACACAGAGTGATAGTACCACATTATCCATGGAGACCCACCGCAATTTTAACCAACAGAGCAACCAACAAATGCACAACTCAACAAAAACTAAATATTTTTCTTGCAATCCAAACCATTACACAGTCATTCCAGAGAGAAAAATCACGCATTTACACAGTTCCAATTCTCAATAAAACACAAACCCAAGCATCACTGAGCCATTTCTTTTTCATACATAGAGCGTAATTCATGTATGGGGTGAAAAATAACCATACATGTAATTGAGAGCTTAAAAGGGCGAGTTGGTTGAGCGTTTCCTTCCCAAGCCTGAAATGTGGAGCTTAACCACCAATAGATCGAATGCAACAAGAACAATACTAGGGTGATGACATGATGAGTGGAGTATGGAGTGACATGCATTTACTGTATTTCACTTCCATCTCCCATCCTATTCAATTATGAAGTACAAGACAACCAACCATCACCAATGCATTAACCATGTAATCAATTTCCAAACCATTGAAAATTGTGACGATTGTTCCTTGCCCAATGCGCCACCCAAAACATTCATGTCAACCTTTGCCAAGTTTTCATGCCATACCATATGCATTTCCATATCATATGCGCCCAAAATAATCAAATGAAAATCGCATAGCCACTAACCAACCATATAATAGTTAGGACTAACAGTAACATATTTTACATTTCCATTTTCACATAATTCTTAATGTAACTCAAACATAGATCCTTTCCTTTTAGGATTTTTCCATAAGTTTCATTTTTTTGTTTTGGTTATCACATTACTAACATATTTTTTGTGTATGTGTGGCCAGGTAATAATCATGGTGATTTGTGACATGATTACGCATAGAAATTGTAAATATGTGTCAATCATAACATAAAAATAATACTTTGAATTGCAAAACATACCATAAAATGCATCATCCACCTGTCACTATGTCAAAATGAACCCAATACTGCATTGTCAACCATATAGGAATGTGTAAGAAGTGTCGAAAAAACAACATAAAATGTGTGATATGACTATCTTTGAGCCTCTAGTCTACAAGGGGGTCCCACCTACTAGTATTATATTATTAGCATAGTTTAAATAATAGGGCTTTAGCAATACTTTGCAGGTGAAATTCCTCATTGTGATTTTAATCTTCAATAGTATGGGACCTGATCAACAATTTATTTCTATCATTTAACATATCCTTCATCCCCAGAGAGAAGAACCAGAAGGCGGATTCTATGGCCTTATATTCCAGCACCTTTAGACCTCGCACTGGTCCAAATATTAAATATCAGGTGGAAATCAGACATAGAACAACCATACCCGACAACATAAAGCACTAGCAAGTATTTAGTTATTATCTAGAGTTGCATATATTTCTACACACCATTGATGAATTCTCCAATATCTCAATCGACCAAGAAATCCAAGAAGGTGAAAATAATGAATTGGAAATCAACAAACATCTCATCTGCTAAAAACAGTAGTTGGCCATGATATTGTGGAGATAAAAACCAATCACATTCCAAGAGGACTAGTGCCAATGGAAAGGTTGTTTGACAGTAATGATGTTTCCATAGGAGCTTCCATGAAGAATCAAGAAGAAGAGATAAATGATTGCAATATTGGGACCACAGAGAATCCCAACATTGTCAAGTTGTCCAAAGCATTAGCTACAGAACAAAAGGACAAGTATGTCAGTCTCATAAAAAAATTTGATGATAATTTTTCATGGTCGTATGAGGATTTAAATACATTTGACACTGACATCATCTAGCACAAGATACCTCTGAAGGCTGGCTCCAAGCCATTCATAAAGAAGATTCGGTAATTTAATCCCATGTTGATGTCCATAATTGAGAAAGAACTAAAATGGATGTTGGATGCAAGGATTATTGTACCATTTAGGTACTCAAACTAGGTGGCTAACTTGGTACCTGTGAGAAATAAAAAATGGGGAGATACGCTTGTGTGTTTATTTCTGAAATCTCAACAAGTGTTCTCTAAAGGACAATTACCCCCTCCCCAAGATGGATCATATTTTATAGAGGGTGGTAGGTGCCCACAAGATTTCCTTGCTAGATGGATACTCTGTTTATAACTAGATAGCGATGTGTGAAGAGGACAAAGAAAAAACAACATTAACCACCCCATGGGGAACATTCATGTATGAGAAGATTCCTTTTGGGATGATGAATGCAGGGGGCACCTTTCAGAGGGCCACGGACATAGCTTTCATGGGGGAAAATAACAAATTTATGTCTATATATTTGGATGACATCACCATTTTCTCCAAGTCTGATGATGAACATTTGCAGCATCTGGAGCAGGTTTTCCATGAATGCAAGAGATACAAAATATCTTTGAATCCTAGAAAGTCCCACTTTTCCATGCCAGAAGGGAATCTCCTGGGCCACATCATATCAGTAGGAGATATAAAAATTGATCTGAATTGAGTTTATGCCATTCAAGAGATCGAAATACCCAGAAATAAAAAGGTTATCTAGCATTTCATTGGCAAGATAAACTTCCTAGGGCGCTTTGTGCCAAATTTCGTTGAAATCCTGAAGCCTATGACTAACATGTTGAAGAAAGATGTTGTGATAAAATGGTCACTAGAGGCAAAATCATCATTCCAAAGGATCGAGAAGGCGGTATTTGAAGCCCCTGTATTAGCCAGCCCTGACTATGCTAAAGATTTCTTCATCTTCTCTTTCACTTCCGAGGAAACTATTGTTGTTGTACTACTGTAGAAAAATGGAGAAGGGTATGAATAGCCCATAGCCCTTTTTAGAAAATCTCTCTAAGATTTTGATCTAAAGTTAGATATATTAGAAAATGAGGCTTATGAGTTGTTCAAATAAATCAAGGCCTTTGGGGTATATGTGTTACAATCTATCATAATAGCCTTTGTTCCCAAAAGTAGTGTCAAAGAGATTCTGGTCCAACCAGACACTGAGGAGAAAAGAGGGAAGTGGATTGTCAAACTATTGGAGTATGACCTGCACATAAAAACCACCAAGTTGATCAAGGGACAAGTAATTTCCAAGTTTTTATCAGTATCAAACTGTAAGGTGCTATAATTACATCAAATCTTTGCCCAATCAGATGCACCCATCATACATCCTGGACAAGAAAACATGCAAGTATTTGAAAATTACTCCTCTTCACCTTGGTATAGAAACATCATTTAGTTTTTTAGGCATCTTGAATCTCCACCAGGTGTGAAGAAGATAAAGGCCAGGTCTCTCAAATTGAAGGCTATCAAATTCTACATTTCAAACCAGGACTTGTATTGGAGGGATCATGCTGGCATCGTGTTAAAATTCCTTGATGAAAATGAATCCAAACAAGTCACAATAGAAATGTATAGAGGAGTATGTGGAGGACACCGGCATTGGAAGGCCACAATTCTCAAGATCCTAAGGGCATGGTACTACTGGCCCGCCCTTTTTTCTGATGTATTTACTATTGTTAGGTCCTGTAATGAATGTTAGAAATTTGCAACAACAAAAAATTTGCTATCACTATCCCTAAAACATATCACTACTAGTGTTCCATTTCAGCAATGGGGGTTAGACTTAATAGGTGATATAAATCCATCCTTCAGTGGGAAACACAAGTGGATTCTCACTGCCACCGACTATTTCACCAAGTGGATCGAGGTTTTGCCCACTAGGAATGCCACTGACAAGGTGATCATGAATTTCATGGAAACCAATATTTTTTCCATATTTGGTTGCCCTAGCAAGCTTATAATAGACAATTCCCATGAATTCAAGTTCAAAGCCATGATTTAATTATGTGGAAGTCATAAAATTTCCTTGACACATTCCATGCCTTATTACCCTCAGGGGAATGGTCTCGCAGAGTCATCAAACAAAACTCTCATCAGGATTATCAAGAATGTGTTGACTGAAAACAAGAAATCTTGGGAATCTAAACTCAAGTATGATTTTTCAGTCGATAGAATCAGCACCGAGAAGTCTTTGGGAACCTCACCATTTCATTTTGTCTATGGTGTAGACATTGTTTTTCCCACCCAACTTGGTACACCAATCCTAAAATTCTTACAGGAAGAGATTGAGGATCCAAATGACATCCAAAGGAGAATATTCCATATTATAGAGGTTCAAAAAAAGAGAGAAGCATTGGATCAGAGGACCAAAGCATACCAGAGAAAGATCAAATCAGCCTTTGACAAGAAAACCAAGAAGAAGATCTTTCAAGAAGGTGACCTAGTATTTAGGTGGGATGTCATAAGGGATGACAAGTCCAAGAACGGTAAGTTTGATAACCTATGGTTTGGATTTTTTAAGGTGCTTGAGGTTTTGTACAATAACACATTTATCTTTCACAATCTAGATGATGTAGAGATCTTCCGAGTCCTAGTAAATGGGCACTTCCTAAAACACTATTTTGTTTAAGGATGAGGGAAGGTCCCTCTTGTACCATAGATGCTTTCCTTTTATTTTTTCATTTGATTAGTTAGTTGTGTATGAATAAAGACTCCATATCCCAACAAAGGAACTAGGGTTATCTTCAGTATTAATTTTCAGATATGCATGGTAGAGATAGTGGTAGAGATACATGACAAGTAGACAAAACAAAGGTAAGAAAAGGGAGGTGGGAGCAAGTTATTAAATTCAAAGGCATTGATCTGTTTTTCTTAGCACCTCATAGGAAAGTGTTATCCCCGGTTGGAGCCAATGTTGTAACCTAGGTCTGCACCCCTGCCCCTCCTCTCTCATTTCCCTATGCCTTCATCAATTTTTTCCTCTTCTGGTTGGTGAAGTCAGTTTCCCATTACTAAGTGACTTGGTTTATATCATTTGTTTCTTGATTGAGTCTTCGCGCATTTTTTTTCTATTTTTCTTGAAGGATAATTACATGTCATGATTTGGTTTGAAATGCTTGTCATTGTGTTTTCCATTGATTGAGCTCATAGCAGGTCGACCAAGTGCTTTGTTTTCACATGAAACATCCAAAAGAAGAACACAACAATTCAAAAGAAGTCAATTTCAGGCTTAGAATTTAATCCAAGCAGTCAAGTCAAATATTCAATGGTGGAGATCCAACAGTCAACGAAGATCAATGGCTCTCATGCATTCAAAGTCTCAAACTCATGTAGGGTTTAACAGGATTGACTCTGTGAATTCGACGTTCAGGTGTCTGAACTTGCCATTGGTTCAAATATTATGAAGTACCGGAGCCCCGAAGTTCCAGAGTGGGCCCTCACTGTGACATCACTTTGCAAGTTCATTCATTCAGAAGGTTTTGGTCCAGAGAAATCAAAGTGTCGAAGTGTCGAAGTTCCAGAGACACGTGGAACTCATTAGTCATGACACGTGGCACTCATTTTAGGTCATTTGGTTACATCATTCGCCCATTTCCAAGTGACACATGTCACTTTCTTCTTATGACACATCAGTCAAAGTGACGTCATGTGGACACATTATTGTTTTCCATGTCAGCTTCAGTAGATCTTACTTCAAGAGATTTCTATCAAGAACAGGCACAGTCCCCCAAATCCCAAAGTTATGAACTCCCAAAATCCTTTAATGATTAAAGTATTAATCTTGGGTTAATTAGTCTAATATAAAAACAGATTAGTGACTTCGTGAGATTAGCACTCCAGGAGATTTAGATGTAGAGAAAACCCAGTTTTTCGGAGCTCCGAAGTGTTGAAGTGTCGAAGACATGTGGCACTCATCAACCATGACATGTGCAGATCATCTTGGGCCCTTTGATTGCATCATACATGCATTTTCGGCTGACACGGGTCACTCTTCTTTATTGACATGTCACTTCGGGCTCATACTGTTACACATCAAAATTACTCAACTGGATAAGTGTCGCATATTCCTCTCAATTGTCGTAAGTGTCGCATCTTCCTTACAACTTTCGCAAGTGTCGCAAGTTGGTCAAAAGTGTTGCAAATGTTGTTCGAGCATATTGCCATGCCAATGACACTAAGGAGGCACTTAAAACATCTCATGTACTTGATTTGGAGAAGAAGAATTGATTAACTGAAGTCAAAGAACTCTTGACACCTGAGGAGAGCTCTGAAACAAAGGTTTTGAGGGTGAGCGCTCCCCTATATCAGTCTTAGGAGTGCTGGTGCCCCCCTACAAGGCTTCAGGGGGTGTTATAATGCTCCCCTACCCTTCTAAAGGAGCGCTATCCACTTTTGGAGTGCTGGCGCTTCCCTCAAGCTTCTCAGGGAGTGCTACAGTGCTCTGATGCCCCTTTTGCAGGAGCATTGCCTAATCTGAGGCAGTTGTTGGCTCGTTGAGGAGAATAAGGGGAGGATCTTTCAATATTAGAAGGCAGTTGCATTCGAATTCTTGGTTTCATCAGGAGATCCCTAATATAAGGAGGAGGTTCCTCAACTTGTTCTAAAGATAACTCAAGAGGTTAAGCTCCTCTTAACCTATATAAGCAAGCTCTATGATGGTGGAAAGGGGGAATAATTTCTAGCATGAAACCTATGATCTCATAGGAAACACACAGTCAGCCAAAGGAGAGTGATCAGTGAAGCTGCTGCCATCTAGGTTGTGGATCTTTCAAGAAAGGGTTAGACGAAGGGGACTTGAAGAAGCTGTCACATTCGCATCTACGATTGTAAGTACTGTTTTCGTTATTCTCATTAATATGACACACTTGGCCTGTTTCTTTCTAGTTTGTGTCTGATGTTACATAAACTTATCATTGATAGATAGATATGTTTTCAAGCTAATATCAATAGAGTAGGAAGTGGTCGTATCTTGTTTATCTACAGAACTCAGCGAGGAGCAAAGGATTGGAGCTCAACTCAGAGCGTGCAGGGACAAACGTCGATAAAAGGTACTTCTGTTATCCTTCCTTCTCACGTGTTAGTTTATACAGATTTGAAAGGAAGTCAGTGTCCACATTAATCATTTTTTGTCTTAGAGTTAGGGTCAATCTCTTTGAGGCAATCTACCTGTCCGCAGGGATATTTTCCTACAACAAAAACTGGCGACTCCGCTAGGGAGATAGCCTTAAATCGAAACTTCTTATTTTGATTTCTTCTCATTGACCTAGTTTTACCCCTTGATTGTTTCAGGCATGGTTCACTCCTCTTTTGATTGGTTTCATGAGCTGGTTGGATCCCTATCCCATCATACTCAGCCTAATTGTCGAAATTGAATTGCAATTTTTTGAATTTTCGACATTTTTGGGAGTTTTTGAACCTGGCGCCCCTGTCCCTATGTTAACAGAGCACCATTTCTCCCTAATAGCTTTTCACAGAGCGCTATAACTCTCCTTGCCTTTGTAAATAGAGCGCCAGCCCTCCTTTGGCCAATAAACCTTCCAGAATTGCTTCTTCTGGGTTTTGCTTCTGTGTCTCTCCTGCCGGGTAACCCTGTGAGCCAATGCTTCTTCTCCTCCAGCCTTGACATCTGTCTTTTTGAAGAATGAACATCTTACTATTTGGATTTTGTATCCTTCTTCACTATTGTTATTGAGTTTTTCTGTTGATTGGAGTCTGAAACCCATGCATTGTCTTTCTCTCTGTTTAACTGAGTAAAAACCCTGGTGAAGGTCATCAAAGGCCTACAGATCTCTTCATCTTGATTTTAGTCAAGATCATTGTTCTTCAACTTTTTCTTTGGTTGTGAAGTTTGTTTTCTCTTTGATTGTTTCTTTTCTTTCGCTTTTCGTTTTGATTGCAACGAAAGGGTGTATTGTTTGTATGACTTTTGCTTGTGCTAGTTTGATTTTCATTCGTCCAAGAAGGTAATTAGCAAAACAAGCGTTGTGTTGAATTAATCATTATTCATATGCGAACAATAAAAAGCATCTTCATGATTTATTGTGCATGTTAGAAGGCATCTAAGAAGTTTTAGCATCACATTAGGATTTGATTGAGAAATTGTTTGAGGATATTCCTTATTCGTGCTTGTTAGTGAAAAGAACTCTCTCTCTCCCTTAGATAGATGTTCATCGAAAAGAAATGAATGCTTATCATATTTGATGCATTTTTGGGACTGAGTCATAATTCCATTCATTTCACTTCCATGCACCCTTTTTGCGTAAAGAACAGCCATAAAATCAATGCTAATTAAAAATCATTTAGAACTTTTTCTTTTCTAGGATCGTTTACCAACAGTAGACTAGTCTTAGTACTTTGGATTAGGCTGTGAGCATAACTCTCCAAAGTTTCCAAAACAAATAGTAGCATCCTGAGTTAGGGAGAGTCAAATCCAATCATCGTATAAGTATGCCTGGGATCCCCCTCTAACACAGGGGTTACGCATGAGGTCACATTCGGGTGAGCTACGGGGGACTAACCCTCCGTGTTTTAACTGATTGTGGTGGTCAGATCGTATTATGGGGATCACTTTGAGGTAAATCCACAATTACTGCGTAGAAGCCTTTTAGTTGATTTCGGGCTCGATACCCTGCCCATACGTTTGGATCGGACTGTCGACTGTTCCCGCCAGGGGCTGACTGCGAATTGGTAACCTTAGTGGCCATAATCTTTAGGGTCTTACACAAGGTGATGGTGACGGGAAGTCTCACTGTACCTGGAGCAGACATTGGTCAAATTTACTCGGGCTCCTTGGAGGGTAAATCCACAATTACTGCGTGGAAGCTTGCACCTAGGTGTAAGCCCGTTAAGCAGGTTGCCATTGTAACTGTTCCACCCTATCCCCGCCCCTTCTTGACTTGATCACGTGATGTTGGATTTCATCACCAACTAGTACGGTCATCGAGAGAAGGTCCTGTTTGCTTGGTTTTGATTCTTAGATTCTATTAGCGTATGTTGTTTCTTTTACTTGGTGGACCTTAGGTCGAGTCAGTGTTAATGGCATCAAATCCTGGGAGTACCAATGAAGGAACCCCTTCTTCTGGGGAACCTTATACCTTTCCTTCATTTGGAAACTTTGGTCCTCCATATGTTGCCACACTGAGTCTTCCAGGACTCACTATTGGATTACCAGTTTGGTTGTTCCCCACTTTGGTGATCCCGAATCCTCCCAATGTTTTAGTTGCACCTAATACTTTAGATGTCAAGACACCACCCACACATCAACCTCATGTCAACTTTTCACCTTCTTCGCCCATCAAGTATCCTTCCATTTCTCCTTCTTCGCCTAGTGAAATCTCTAAAGCAAGTAGCCAGGTTGATCAGAAGAAGAAGAAACGGAAAGAGAAGAAGAAGAAGAACCCGAAAAGGACAAAGGCCCCAACAACATCAGATGTTGGCTCTAAGAAACCAGTTACTGTTAATAGTATTAGGAGTGTTGATGAGGTCAACAAGATTAAAATGAAGAATCCAAAACCCAAATTCCCTTGCAGCCTTTGTAAGGGTGACCACTTTCTGAGGGATTTCCCCGGTCTTACCTGGGTCTTAAAAATGTGGTCCTCCATGTCATCGGCCTCTGTCAGTCATGTCGATGATACCCCATCAACTAGTGATGTTCAGGTTGGTAAGAAGAAGAAAACTGTCAAGTTCCCTTGCATGTTATGTAAAGGTAATCATTACTCTCACCTTTGTCCTCGCATAGACGAGGCTTCTTCTCTTTTGGAAAAAACTTCAACTTCCAAAAGGTTATCATAAGCTTTCCTCCAACCCATCATTGGTTGATGGATTGGTCAATCCGGTTCCATCCCCGGTCAGTCTGGTTGATCAGGTGGTCAATCTAGTTTCCTCCTCGATTGAACCACGAACCCAAGTAGCTGATCCAGTTCTGTCATCGATCAGCCCTGCTCTTCATCAAAAGAGTGACACCAAAGCGGTCGATCCATTTCCACCCGTCGACCCCGTTCTTCCCTTGGAGAATGAAACCCAAGAGTTCGATCCAGTTTTTCCATCGGTCGATCCCATTCCTCCATTGCAGAATGTCAAAGTGACTGATCCAGTCCCTTCCTCGGTCAGTCCCACTCTTCCTCTGAAGAGTGCCAAAGTGGTCGATCCAGTTTCGCCATCGGTCGATCCCATTCCTCCATTGAGGAATGTCAAAGTGATTGATCCAGTCCCTTCCTCAGTCAGTCTCACTCTTCCTCTGAAGAGTACCGAAGTGGTCTATCCAAATCCACCATTGGTTGATCCGATCCAATCATCAGTCAATCCTACTCTCCTTCTAGAGAGTAAACCCGACACTGCCCATGTTTTCCTCATTAATACAGACTCTACCGTACCGGGGGGCATTTCCCCTTCTCCTGTGGCACCCCCTCCAAGTAATGAGGCCATCCTTTTTGATTGGGGTGTGCTAACTGAACCTCATCTTCCCTATCATGTTCCTTTCCAGATTACAGTACAGGTTTGTGGTCGGGACGTTCCTCAAACGCTGATAGATGAAGGTGATTTCGTTAGTATTTTTTCTTTTGTTTCTTGGTATGCTTTGGGTTGTCCGCAGCTTGCACCGGTTACACAGAATCTGTTATCTTTTAACAGAAGAACTAGTCAACCTTTAGGGATCCTTCCTTAGTTTCCTGTAACTTTGGGAGGGAAAACTGTCTTTATTGATGTCATGGTAGTCCGAGACCCCTTGGACTTCTCTTTACTCCTTGGGCAGGATTATGTCTATGCCATGAAAGCTATTGTATCCACCCTTTTCCGTGTGATGTCTTTCCCTCACGATGGAAGAATTGTGACTATTGATCAACTTTCATTCATCATCCACGACTGGGTTACCTCCCTAAGTGGTTCTTATATGCATATAGTATCACCCCCACCGCATGTCAATTATGTGGCATTGTCTCCCATGATCTCAACTTCCGACGATTTGGATCTAGTAATTGACATGGTGATCTCTTCAATAGGATTATTGGAGCCTGATTTGCTCCCTCTTATCGTGATCCTCGACATGTGTTCCTCCCAGAGTGATTCTCTTCCATCCGACAAAGATCTCTTGGAATCCATGACTGAGTTTTGTCCCTTGACATGGTATCCTTCCAGAACGTTATCCTCTTGGAAGCCATGATCAAAAAGAAGTCATGAGTATAGTTTCTCTTCTCTGTGGCAAGCTCGTTAAAAAATGAAATAGAGGCCTCGAGCATAGTTTCTTCTCTCTGTGGCAATCTCGTTAACAAATGAAACAGAGGTCTTGAGCATATTTGTCCTCTCTGTAGCAAGCTCGTTAAAAAATGAAACAACAATCTGGGGATCGAAGCCGGAACCTTGAGCATAGTTCTTTTCCTGTGTCAAGCTCATTACAAAATGAAACAATCACCTCTCCCTTCAAGTTTAGTCTTTCGCCAGATCTTGTAGATGTCAAGTCGAGTCTTTCATTAGGTCTCATTTTTGAACCTTCATTTCATCCACCTGCATCCTTTTTCTCCATCTAGCACCGAAATTGGTGACAACCTCAAAGTCGGTGAATGAATTGAAGCTTGGGGGGCATGTCTCCAGCCTTTGATGATCATTCTCGAGCTAAGTCACCAAATTTCAAGCTGGGGGCATACCGAGCTTAGTCTTTGTTCTTTCTCGTGCTCGTAAATACATGAGAATGCAACCGGGTAAAGTTTTATCTCTTTTTCGGACCCATACGGATACACAAACACACGAAAAAGGAACCCCCCTGGAGTCTCCTTTAAACCCTTTTCATACTGTCTAAATATGAAAAGATTGTCGAGTGACCTTTCTTCCTTTCACACTCGTTAAAAGGTCAAAAAGGACGTCTTTCGAGCGATAGTTTAACCCTTTTTTGGTCTTGTTAGACTACTGTACAAAAAAGGAACTGAGAGAGTTCTCTTTTAAGTGTTTTTCCAAACTCTATAATCCCGAAAAACCTTCGAGTTTTCTTTCTTTAGACTCATTAAATCAAACATCGACAAACCCATATGGAATCGAACCCTTACTTCTTTCGGTTCATTAAACAAAGGAAGAGGAACTTACCAAAGGTGATTTATATCAAGCGTGTTATCCTCCTCGAGCTCATTAAATGAAAAAGAGGTACTCATCTATCTGGATGGGGAAAAAAATTGAAAGGAGCAAGCCAAGCAGTCTCTTGAGAACATCATCCAGCACTTCTTAGAGTCGCCCTTGAACACGACACTTTGTCATTTGCATATGTCATAATCTGCTTAACCTCTGCACTGAGCCAATCCTTTGAGTTACTTTCACTCATTTTGGTCACCCAACACAAGTCACCGCATCCACTGCATAAGTATTGGTCCATGTCATGTTTTTTTGTTGTGCCTTAGTGTTCAAGGGAAGTATCCGCCTCGAGAGGCAGCCATCCCAAATATCTTGCCTCAAAACCAGTGTCAGTCCATGTCCTTTTGATCTACCAATTACATCTATATGTCTGTTTCATGTCGTTGATGGGGGATACATCAAGGCCCTCCCTCGACGAGTCCATTCCTGTTGATTTCAACACATTATCCAGGAATTAGACTTAGAAACTAGTTAGTACTTTGGGACCTGCATGCCTCAATGGCAGGCCTCCTCACATTCGACAGTAGGTTTACATCATTGACCCCTGATCGAATGATTCCATGAATGTTTGAACTCAGCTCATCTATTCACACTCGCTGGAATGTACTAGGGTACCTTGGGAATCATTGACATTAATGGTGATCTCCCTTGCACTTGTTAACGGTTCACACCATCGATCGGTAATCAAGTGGTTTCTGCTATGTTCAACCTCAAGATATCTATTCACATGGTTAGAATCGTACCACATTGGGATTGGTAAGAAGACCCTGGGTTGAGTAATCACTTTGATGTATACTTTTCCCAGGCTACGAAGGAGTTTCTATTGGACAAAGAACACATAAACTGTTACATAGATCCACTTTGTATTGGTCGTGGCTATGTCTTGTCATCTCGTAGATCCACTGTGTATTCTTCATGGCTACGATCAGTTCGAGTCATCAGATTATAGATCCACATTGTATCTTCGGTGGCTATACCTTTGTTATCAATACAATAATGGATCCGCAGTGTATTTTATGGCGTCCATATCTCGCAAGTCTTGATCACCCAAGCATAGGTATGCCTGCCTTGGGTTTTGAAACATGTCATGATATTTGTTGGATGTTTGTGTGCAACTTCCGTCAAGTTCTTTGAGTCTATACCCTTGCTTGAACGTCTACAAAGTATTTCAGTTATCAGTTTGCATCTTCTAACTTCATACTTTGGGGGACAATCTGTTACACGTCAAAATTACTCAATTGGATAAGTGTCACATATTCCTCTCAATTGTCGTAAGTGTCGCGTCTTCCTTACAACTTTTGCAAGTGTCGCAAGTTGGTCACAAGTGTCGCAACTGTTGTTCAAGCATATTTCCATGCCAATGACACTAAGGAGGCACTTAAAACATCTCATGTACTTGATTTGGAGAAGAAGAATTGATTAACTGAAGTCAAAGAACTCTTGACACCTGAGGAGAGCTCTGAAACAAAGGTTCTAAGGGTGAGCACTCCCCTATATCAGTCTTAGGAGCACTGGCGCCCCCCTACAAGGCTTCAGGGGGCATTATAATGCTCCCCTACCCTTTTGAAGGAGCGCTATACACTTTTGGAGCGTTGGTGATTCCCTTAAGCTTCTCAGGGAGAATAAGGGGAGGATCTTTCAAGATTAGAAGGCAGTTGTGTTCAAATTCTTGGTTTCATCAGGAGATCCCTGATCTAAGGAGGAGGTTCCTCAACTTGTTCTAAAGATAACTCAAGAGGTTAAGCTCCTCTTAACCTATATAAGCAATCTCTATGATGGTGGAAAGGGGGAAGAATTGCTAGCATGAAACCTATGATCTCATAGGAAACACACAGTCAGCCAAAGGAGAGTGATCAGTGAAGTTGCTGCCATCCAGGTTGTGGATCTTTCAAGAAAGGGTTAGACGAAGGGGANGATTGTAAGTATTGCTGTCATTATTCTCATTAATATGACACGCTTGGCCTGTTTCTTTCTAGTTTGTGTCTAATGTTACATAAACTTATCATTGATAGATAGATCTGTTTTCAAGATAATATCAATAGAGTAGGAAGTGGTCGTATCTTGTTTGTCTACAGAACTCAGCGAGGAGCAAAGGATTGGAGCTCAACTTGAAGCGTGCAAGGACAAACGTCGATAAAAGGTACTTCTGTTATCCTTCCTTCTCACGTGTTAGTTTATACAGATTTGAAAGGAAGTCAGTGTCCACGTTAAGCATTTTTTGTCTTAGAGTTAGGGTCAAGCTCTTTGAGGCAATCTACCTGTCCGCAGGGAGATTTTCCTACAACACATACTACTTCAAGAGATTTTCATGCTTCAAAATCCAAAATTCCCTAAGATCAAAGTGTCAAACCGTCGAAGTCCCGAAATAATTAAGGTTAAAGATAATCTTGGGTTAATAAGTGATTAGTGTTGGTTAATGACTTTGAGGGATCTGTCCTCTAGAGGATATGCATCCTTTTTTATCTTAAACCTCTGAATTTTGAATTTTTGAAGTGGCTCACCCACATTTATTGCATATTTGAAAGGTTTAAAAAGGGGCGCCAAACCAGAAATGGGGGAACTGCACATCTAGACTCTAGAAATCGCAACACAACTTGCTTCTGTCCTCAAAAGGATAAGTGGGGGAAAGACACGACCACACTTCTAGTTGTCTCCAGTGACCTCCAACAATGTGTTTGCATTCCATCATCGATAAAGAACTCAGTTATGTCACTCTTGGTCATCTATGTCAAATCTCAGTTCACTCCAATGCATGCATCAGTCCGGTTTCATTGCTAATAGTGGTTTTAAATTGTTTAATTCAAGACTCTTTTAGTTTAAGACATAATAAGTGGTCTTCTATGTGTGATAAGAACCACTCCTTTTGTTAAGTCAAGTTTGGAATATTCATTAGCATACTCCAATAGTTTTTTTTAGTTAAGTTAATAAGTTGTTTAACAACAAATGTGGTAGATTTAAGCCTCAGTTCCACATTGGTCGAGGGTCTATGCATTTATGATAAATAAGTAGTTTCTGTATGTTAGAAGGGTTGTGTTTTTTGGGAAAGGATATCAATACAACAACTAGTCGGACCCATTTTGCCCATGGACTAAATCTCTCTACCTGGTGAAGATACTATTGATGACAGTGTATTTGTGTCCAAATTTGTATGTGTTTCTTATCTTGAATACAGTTTTGATTTGTGTGAAGCACATTTATTTTCCTCTAGCTATTGTATAAATTGTATTTATTAATGTGCAACCTGTGATAATAGTTATGCTTTGATGAATACATGTTTTTATTGCAACCTGTGGGACCAATTGTGTTTTTGATACATGTTTAATTTCTTGAAATGATATTTTAAGTATTAAACTTCTTGCAACATATTATTCATTGAATGGTTTGTTGTTTCCCTTTGTTTTTACCTCTATTATTTTACTTGTTTATCATTAGTGTGCCACCATCCAAGGAGGACCCTCATTCTTATCATTTTATGACCCAACCACGCTCTTGTCTTGGTTAAACCAACCCTCTAATTGACCAACAAAAAATTAAAAACAAACCATTCTAAACTTGAGGTGGCATAGCTTTTGCCTTTAGCAGTCAGGTGCAAACTTTAGGACCAACAAAAACAATTCAGGACTGGTATCAGTGTAAACGACTACTACACATTGGATTTGGCACAGAATAGGGGAGAAATAAAATGCAAAGGTATGATGGGAAATGAACACCAGCGGAACATCTGGAGAAGTGCAGGACACAATGGAGGATGACACCACTAGAGGAATGGCCTGATCACTTTATTCATACATTGGAAGGAATCCCACAGAACTAGTATATTGAATACGATATGCATAGAGGCACTATAGAATGGATAGGATTACAACAAAATTTTGTAGTAACCTTCTCATTTGAACATGAGAACCCCAACATTGATTCATCGTTGAAGCTGATATGGGGAGTGATATTTTTTTATGAACTAGAGGTGGAAATCATGATAAAGTATCAACAATAGAACAAACAGACAGTCAAAGAGTTACTCTCATGCTATCATGTGGAAGAGAAAGCATAAAATGAAGACGATCCACATAACATTCATATTACAGAGATTGAGGGAGAAAGAGAGGCGGAAGGTCCATCTCTGGAGTTAGAAGTATTTTATGCACCAATCAAATTTAAGAAATTCAACATTGGGATGAATGAAAATCCTAAAATGGAAAGTATTGGAGAGTATTGGGATGAGAAAACAGTATAAATAATAGCAAAGTTATTGCACGAATATAGTGACCTATTCCCAACAACATTTACAAATATGAAAGGCATATCAAGAGAGCTAGGAGAGATGAAAATACCCCTCAAACCTGAGGCTGGACCTATCAAAAAAAGACCTTACATATTGAATTCAATGTATAAGAAGAAAGTAAAAGCAAAAAGTGACCGAATGTTGGAAGTTGGCATTATATAACCAGTCGAGGAATTTGAATGGATCAGTCCCATGGTAGTCCAATAAAAGAAGCAAGGGGGGATAAGTATTTTTGTATATCTGAGGAAAATTAATGATGCTTGCTTACATGACCCTTTCCCTACCCCTTTTATAGATGAGGTCTTAGAGAATGTGGGAGGCCAAGAAGAATATTCATTCATAGATGGATTATCAGGATACCATCAAATAAAAATATCTCTAGAGGACAAGTATAAGACTACTTTTGCTACAAAATGGGGATCCTACCATTATACATTCATGCCATTTTAGATGAAGAATGCACCAACCATTTTTTTAAGAGTATTCATAGATTTTTGTAAGGAATTAATACATCATTTTATATAAGTATATCTGGATGAATGGACTGTCTATAGTCTTTTAAAGGACCATGTATAAGTGTTAATACTAATGTTGGAAAGATGCAGGCAATTTCAGATATCATTAAACATCAAGAAATTTATTTTTGGTACACCTTTTGGGATATTTTTGGGACATATAGTGTGTAAACAAGGTTTACTAGTGGACCCTGCTAAGATTGCAGTCATTGTGAATTTACCACCACCAAATTCATTGCACTAGTTATGAGAAACATTGGGACATACAAGCTATTACATAAAATTTATAAAGGGGTATGTGTAGATTACTGCACCAATGGAAAAATTGTTAAAGAAGGACATCGGATTTCAGTGGAATGAGAACTATCAACAAGGATTGGACACTCTAAAGGAAAATATGGTAGCAACATTATATTATTATGTCCATATTTCATGTGCACGTAGATGCTTCAGCCATAGCACTTGGAGAAATTTTGGCACAGCTAGGAGCAAGGGACTTACACTATCCTATAGCCTTTGCAAGAAGAAAGTTGTCAGAATCAAAGCAGAAATACAACAACATAGAAAGAGAAGGCCTAGTCATGGTATATGTACTTCAGAAATCCAGGCACTATTTACTAGGTAAACACTTTAAAATGTTCACAAACCATTTTTCCCTTAAATATCTAGTCAACAAGACAGTGTTGGGGGGGAGGATATGTATATGGCTAGTATTATTCCAATATTTGACTTCAAAGTGATATTCAAACTAGGGAAGATGAATGCAGGACTAAATCACCTATCAAGGGTAACTAATGGAGAAGAACCTACTAACTTGGAAGACAACTTCCTGAATGCACAGTTATTTTTAGTACAGGTAGTTGATGAATACTTCATGGATATTATTGAATACTTAAGTAGAGGGGTTGCACCACAAGACATTAGCACTGTGCAGAAGAAAAATCTAGTAGTCAGAGTTGCATACTATCAACGCATTGCAGGACATTTATATAATATGGGCACATATAGAATTTTGATAAGTTGTGTATTGGAACATGAACAACCCAGAATTTTAGTAGAAGCTCATGAAGATATAGCTGGAGGAAACTATGCAGGAAAATATATCATGCGAAAGGTATTGCGTGTAGGATTATGGTGGCCAACAGTCCATAAAGATGCTAAGGATTATTTCCAGAAATGTGATGTTTTTCATAGGGTTGGAAAACCCAATAGAAGGGATGAGATTCCCCTAATACCACAAGTGACTCTGTAGGTATTTGAAAAATGGGAAATAGACTTCGTTGGACCTATTAATACACCAACAAAAAGGTCAAATATAAATATATAATTACTGTGACTGAATACTTAACAAGATGGGAAGAAGCATCACCATTCAAAGACTATAGCACAGAGACAACACCACACTTCTTATTTGAGAAAGTGATCACCATATTTGGATGTCCCAGAATTTTGATGAGTGACTAAGGCACTCATTTTATTAATAATACCATCAAGGCTATGAATAAGGAGTTTGAATTCTATCACCGCAAGATTACACCATATCATCCTTAGGAAAATGGAACAGTAGAAGCTTTCAATAAGATTTTGGAAAATGATTTGACTAATATATGCAATGTCAACAAGGATGATTGGGACTTGAAAATACCAGCATTATTATGGGCATATCAAACCATATACAATAATTTGATAGGATAGACACCATTCAGATTAGTGTATGGGTAGGAAGTAGTGGTTCCATTAGAATTATGGTACCCAGTCCACGTGTAGCAACAATTACCAACATGACAAAAAGAGGCACAATATAGGAGAGGTTAAGTCAACTAATGGAAATGGAAGAGGACAGGATTCTGGAAGGATTTCATCAAGAAGTAGAGAAAGAAAGAGACAAATCCTGACACAATAGACATATTAAAAAGAAGAGTTTTAAGGAGGGAGACCTAGTTCTTCTCTATGAAAAAAAATTTTTGCAACACCTTGGTAAGTTTAGAATGCATTGGTTAGGGCCATATGATGTAAAGACTATCACAGATGGGGGATCTGTGCAACTAAAAGACTTTGGAGGAATATAACTGAAAGGAATGATCAATGGTAGTTGACTGAAACTGTACAGGGATGGTCAACTTACTAATTCTTAAAATTTACAGTGTAGTGAGAAATCCATGTATATAATGTACTATAGTAGATATTAAGAAATAAAACTCATAAAAAGGAAGACAAAAGTAGAAAAAGAAAAAAAAAAGAATACAAAATAGAAATAGAACAAAAACATAAAAAGAGGTAGTAGTTGACAGAACTACAGGAAAGTGAGAAAAAAGTCATGCACAACAATCATTACGACAACATCGGAATATAGCGCACATGAAAAATTAAACTTGTCGCAAATGCACGTAAAAAGTGAAAAACAGTTATGATCGGGTATATAAAGTGCGGAAATCATGTGTTAATTCAACACTTCATGATTTTTTAGCACAAAGCAAGAAACAAATTACGTGCCCTAGCTAGAATTGTGCAAAGAAGCGAGTGAGTGTTCCCATTGGATAAATGATGATGCCATGAAAGTTCGGTGCTCCAGGACAGTATGTACAAGTTACTCGAGAGGTCCAAAGGCACAAGGAAATAATGAGACATCCTAGGAACATGGTCGACCTTGAATATGTGGCCACTTCAGACATAGAGTCGATCAGCTCGACATGGGTTGAAGACGAAACATCAACAGCGTTGCAAGGGGAAGCAGGGAAGAGTTTCAGGACTTTGAATGGTATCCTGAACCCTAACCCTGAAATTCTTGCTAAACCTGATGAAATGATGGGCCATCGACAGGGCCATGAAGGAGAGGAGTTGTTGGTTGAGGATATCACTAATCGGTCAGACTCTGAGAGGGAAGAAGAGGAAGCAAAAATAACAGAGGCATGCCCATCTGCTGTTGGGAAAAAAAGAAATGCGCAGTTCACCATGGACATCACATTCCCATATCTCCCATACATAGTGGTCACTGTGGACAATATGCTAGGAAAAGTACCAAAACTTAGGTACTCAGACCATGATGTGTGCGATGTGAACAAATTCCCAAATTTGGTCGAAGAGACTTACTTAGAAAACACAGGGGAAATTGGACCCCTAGGTAAACCAATAATGGAGCCTGTGCAGTGGATAATGGGGCTCTACAACTCTGGCATAATGAACCTCTTCAATATACCACACTTCGAGTGCAGTGAAAACATCAGGATCTGTGTCAAATAGCTAGTATCCAAATTACACGGAGGAATCCTTTGGATGGATAGGCCAGTACAATTGGATGTCACATTAGCTAGAGGAGTACTTGGATAAAAAGGCACATGAGAAGGAAATCGTCAAGCTATTCAAAGAACAGTTTGGCACCAGTTAGAGAAATGGGGGCATTGTACTCAAGGATTGATCTGAGATATTTTCATCAAAGTGACTTATAAATCATTGTATTAAATGAGAATAAATTAAAGTGAGCCATAAAGAAGAAAAATCTCAATAATGAAGAGACATAAGCATCAAATATGCACACAAAAAACTTGATAATGAAGTTTGTCCCTGATGGACTACGTCTCTGGGTCCTGCTCTCAAATGGGTAGGCCTTTTTATTAACTAAAAATAATTTGGAAAAATACATAAGTATACCTCATTATGGAATTAATCAAAAGAATCTTTGCTTAGATCAAAAAACAAACAACACCATTGAATTCATGGCATCGCATTACCCAAAAATGATTATCTCCATGCCTCAATCCGACTCTGGCACTCCCAAGCCCTTGAGAAATCTCGTCTCAGTTTTCGTGCCTGCACCATGCAGTTAATTCTCTGTACTGCATCTCAAAATTCATGTCCGGTCATACCGTCGAGTGCCCTCTCTCCATCCATGGGTAGATGTTGGCATAGGGGTAGACCCAGGGTTCAACACTTCAACAGTGCACCAACAAAACCCTAACTATCGGCCCTTTCGGAAACACCTGTGAAGCAGATGAAGTCTCACCCGAGGTAGAGGTAGGTGTGGTTGCAGGACTCCAATGTATGCAACCTTAGCTGGGAAATAGATCTGTGATCACACCACTCTAACAAAGCACTTAGTAGTTAACATTCATCAGTATTTAACCTTTATTCACCTCGCATATCCAAACCCTAATTACAGAGCAGCACAGTATTCAACAAGATCTAACACATTCAAGAACTTAGCATGGAGTGATATATTATATCTAACATTCATTCACCTTATCAAGCACTAAGATATTATACCAGATGCATCATACATAAAGATATCAGCACTAATCACAAATCACATCACTAACATACAACATAATGCACAAAGAAACCATAACACATGATATACATGGTTCACCCCAGTGTGGGGCTATGTCCACCAACTCTCTATCTTCTTTATTATCTTATGTCAATATCCTTACATGCACAAAGTGTCAGAACCCACTCTGCATAGAACAGGAGATTTGCATGCACCTCGCCAGATCCTCCTTCCCTGTGATAGGTTTAAGCACAAAGCCTTCTTATGGTCTATACACAATCTTCTTACAATCACTTGCACTTAGCTCTACAAGTTATTAACACATAGCGTGCACAAAGTATCCACAATTATTCGCACTTAGCACATTATCCTTATAGTTCACTTGCTCTCTACTTGCATCGCCTATATTTCTATTTATACATTACAAAATGGTCCTAGACATGGGTAAACCCATGGGCCGACATCCCATACTTGTTACATAAACCCTAATCCCAAAAAATTCCCTAAAAAGGGGCTGAGAGCCTGTGATCTCTGCTTCAACTTGCACTTTGCCTTCGACCGGCCTGTCAAAGTCCCAAAAGAGGTCAAACATGACCAAGGATATCCAAAACTTGGTCAAGGGCCAATAGGCCCCCAACACTCACATGTGACTCATCCTAAATCACTTTGGTCTGGGTAGCTCTGCCTCAAAAGCCTAGAGCTTGGCTCAAGCTGCTTCAACATGTTGTTGCGCCAATGCCTCCTTCTCGATGAACTCTTGAATAACTACCTTGTTCACAGGTCCTTATAAGTGTTGTTCTACCGAAGTGACTACTTGTTCTAGCTCTGCTCCTCGGCCTTCAATCTCCTCAAAAAGTAGGCAAGCTGCATCCTAGATTGGTTGGAGCTTTTGAGTCACTTCCATGACTTTTCTTTGTATGGTATGGACCTGTTGCTGAGTTGTGAACTATTATTGGGATGTTTTCATCCTCTCAAATGCTTAAAGGAGTTTCAACTTTTCTTGTACTGTTACTTCTTGCTACTTTTCTTCCTGGAGTTGCAACTCCAGTGTCTTCAATTCAGGGTCCTCGGTAAGGTGCTCATAAGTCTATGCAATGCGACTGCTTAGTTGTTTACATTCCATGGTTAATGCTCTGATCCTTTCAACTTCACTCTGGGAAATTCCATCTCTCTGGTCTCGCACTTCCTGTGGATTTCTTGGCACTATTTGTATCTCTAGTTATGTGAATCTCTATTGAAGTTGTTGAATGGATTCATAAAGCTTCATCACTTGATTCTCAACTAGTTATTCCTCCATTTTCTCTAAGCTCGTCATATAGTGAAGTGCTCTATTGACTGCTTCTTTAACTCTGGATTTCTCTATGAGCAGTTGTTCTTTCTCCTACTGGATTTTCACTTTATTTTATTCGAACTTTGTTTGAAGGTCGTCCTTCTCCTGCTATGCAACTCGACGTTTCTCTATGGTTTCCTCTTATGCTTGCTTCAAGGCCACTAATTCCTATTCTTTTTCTTCCTGGACAAAGGCGAGCTTCAATCACATCAGCTATTCTATGGAGTTGGGCAGGCTCATCTCCTAACTCTAATTCTTCTGGTGGCGGGAGCACAATGGACACTACATAGATGGAGTGAAGGGATTGGTGTACGCCTCTCAGCTCTGTCTCAATTCTATCATACATGGATTATTTCTTGGCTTTAGTTCTCTACAAAATATCTTTTGAGGCATCTAATACAACTACGATAATGAAGTTGAAGTCATCGACCGTGAGTATAGTCTATAGCTTTGGCTTACTCACTTTGGACTTCTTCTGTGATGTAATTTTCATTGGGGAAACCTTTCTTTTCTTGGATGTGTATGCCTCTTCAAGGGGGTTCCTAGGTAGTGTTACTTCGCCTTGCTTCTGCTTGTCTTCATCCCCTTCTTTTTATTCTTTGTCCACTTCATCATCTCCTCCTCTGCTAGGTGAATCTGATGCAGTCTCTTCTGATGTGTTGTGTATTTCTTGTACATCTTCCTTCTTTTTCTTCCTTGTACTACTGGGTGAATCATACTCTTTGTGAGTAACCACTGGACTTCCAATGAGGTTGGTATTGAATTGTGCTTCTTGGTCGACTGGTATAAGGAACTCTGCGGGCCATTCCTTAATGATTTCTTCCAGGTCCTCTTTTGTGAGACTGTAGTAGGACTAAATCTCTTCTTTACTTTTGTCTACACACACAGTAATATAAATAATATTCATATCTGCACCGAACATCATAAGGTGTCTGAACCTGTCCAGGGTATTTGGTGTCATACAAGGGAAAGACTCAATAGCCCTCTTCGGCTGCAGGTAGTAGGTATGGAATACTGCATTCGAATGCCATTATTTCCCGATATCACTCGAATACCAGAGCGTGGTGAACTTTGCAACTAGTGGCTCGAATGGGTCAATGTTAGGGAAGGTCAAACCTTTCGGCATCTCCCAAATAGTAAATGTGATGAGGATCAACAACCAGCTAAAATGGAAATCATAGCCATGATCTTGAGCTTCACGACAATCCAATTCTAACTTATTGACTAAGTAATTGGCCCACTTCATCTGTAGTCCTTACACGCATTTTTCTGCGAGGTCAATGACAAACCCTGTGACCTGCATGGGTCTATTATTTCTTACTAGATTACCATCAATAAACTGGCAAGCAAGGTGCTCTTTCAGGCCATAACTACTTTCCTAACCATTCAGGAGCATCGATCGAATGGTCATATTGCCTCCAATGGTCATATTGCTTCATCGTGGAAAAGTGACATTCTGTGTTGTACTGATATTCTGACGAATTTTGAGTTCTAGAAACCTTTATGCGAAGTATTCTCTAGAACTTCTTGCAATTTTTATAACTTTTCCTTCTTCTGACTGAGCTTTCTGGCCTTATTTCATATGATGTGAATCACTGGTTTCCTCTTTCCATTATCGTTCTTATCTCCTCTTGGCATGATAACTTTGCACTATGGATGGTCTTTCATAGGATTCAAGGATAATACTTCTTCTCTTTCTGGGGTAGGTTCTCTACTCTCTTGTGCAAACAGGTGCCTCTAGTCTTCCTGTGTCCTTTCAACTTTGATATCCATATATTTGGTCTTTAGTAGCTTCGACTGGTTCTCTTGTTCTGCTATCAAGTGTGTTATTCTCCTAGCCATGAATTCTCTTAGTTTTTTCTTTTTCTATTCTATATTCTCCTCTTCTTTTTTCCTTCGTATCTGATATTTCTCAATCCAGGTTTTTCCTAGAAAGACAGCAAATGGGGCGTTGTTCTCAACAAACTTAACGATATCAAATTCTTCTTTTGTTGAAGTTCCATGAGCACTCATAGATATCTAGGTAAGTCTTCCACATAGGTTTATCAACTTTCCTCTAAATAATCTCATTCCTCCTAATGAAGGAACCATAGCAAGCTTTCCCAAAATTTCCCAAGTTCTCTATGTCATGATATTCACCTATGTTTCCTCATCCAGGACATACTCTATGTCAAAGTCTCCTATTCTTGTTTCTATTTACTCTTTCTCTTTTAATACCTTTGATAAGTTGATTTTTTTTGTCATTCAAGGTTTATTTCATCTGTAGTAATATAGTCTCTGGTTCTTTCTGGGGTTCTATCATTTCCTTAGTTTCATGGCTTGTCTCATAATTTTCTTGTTGCATATTCATCTTTTCAAATTTAGAAATCATTCTAGGACAATCCAAAACTTCATGGTCCATAGCTTTATAACAAAGACAACTAGGTCTTCTACCATGGCATTCCTTAGCAATATGTCTTGGTCTTTTGCAACTGTAACAAAGGGTTAATCATCTCTTTTTCTTAAATGATCCCCAACTTTTCCTATGCTGCACACTGGGATAACTAACCTGCAAAAAATTCTTTCTAGGATCTTGCATCCATTTGTTAGTCCAAACATTCTTTCTATGCATAGGAATAACATACCTTTCATTATTTCTATCAGATCTATTCACATCAAATCTTCTTTCTTCTAACTATGCCCCAGTTTTCAGACTAGGACAAAATTTACCAAACATATCTAGATCCATTCTTTCAAAACAAAAAATTTCACTTATCTTACCTTTCTCAGAGCACAAAGATTCAAGGTATTACCTCTTTTCTTCAGATCAGACTTCTCTTCTTAGCACAGAGCTTCACAAGTCAAGTAGAATATTGTGCACTAAAGCAACATATCTACGCACAAAGCTTTCTTTTCTTCAGTTCCCAGTAATCACAGTTTCAGGTCCCGGCAACGGAACCATTTGTTGGCATAGGGGTAGAACCAAGGTTCAACACTTCAACAATGCACCAAAAAAACCCTAACTACTGGCCCTTTCAGAAACACCTACGAAGTAGATGAAGTCTCACCCGAGGTAGAAGCATGGGTGGTTACAGGACTCTAGTTTCTGCAACCTTAGCTGGGACACAGATCTGTGATCACACCACTCTAACAAAGAACTTAGCAGTTAACATTCATCAATATTTAACCTTTATTCACCTCACAAATCCAAACCCTAATTACAGAGCAACGTAGTATTCAACAAGATCTAACACATTCAAGCACTTAGCATGGAGAGATAGATCAGATCTAACATTCATTCACCTTACCAAGCACTAAGATATTATACCAGATGCATCATACATAAATATATCGGAAATAACCATAAATCACATCACTAACATACAACATAATTCATAAAGCAACCATAACACAAGATATACGTGGTTCACCCCAGTGTGGGGCTATGTCCACCAACTCTTCATCTTCTTTATTATCTTTTGTCAATCTCCTTACATGCACAAAGCCTCAGAACCCACTCTGCATAGGAGAGGAGATATGCATGCACCTCACCAGATCCTCCTTCCCCGAGATAGGTTTAAGAAAAAAGCCTTCTTATGGTCTATACACAAGCTTCTTACAATCACTTGAACTTAGCTCTACAAGTTCTTAACGCATAGCATGCACAAAGCATAGTTGTAAGGCGTTGGATAGGGGCAAGTCCCTAGGTCGAGCCCACAGGCCTCCCCTTTTGGGATTATTGTTATAACAATATATAT